>LUCM01005496.1:85696-144637 GCA_008360955.1 Fasciolopsis buskii
AGCTTGCGCAGGGATGGCGAGAGTTATTGGTCTCAACGAGCTTCGGAGAAGGGAGGTGCTACCGCAATGGGATATTTCCGTAAGCTGTTTCACCTCATATGGGCTACCAGTAGGAAAGCATTGAGCGTGAATGAAACGATCAATAAGGCTGACGGTTCGCCTACCCACAACTGGCAAAGCCGTATTGTACATTGAGCAGAGCATTTTCAAGTAGGATTTATCTGATTCAGAGCATCAGCGACTCCCGCAACTATTCCGGCAGGCGTTTGGCTGCCTGTTACAACAGATCCACCTAGTGAAACAAAGATCCTCAGGGAGATCCCATTTAGGGCATATGACCAGCTTTTAGCTCCATTTGTCGCCTACAGTGATGTACGGCAGTTATGCCTCACATCTCCATTTCTTTACAGCTTCGTGATGGACGATGTTATACAAACACTTCATCTGGACTTTTAGACTGTTGAGTTTAACTCCTCAAAGAGATTGTAGTTTTTGACACAGAGTATGCTAATGATGTTTTCTTGCTTTGTGATAATGCACAGACAATTCAACGCAAGTTGAGACGCTTGCTGATGCTCTGAATCAGATAAATCCTACTTGAAAATGCTCTGCTCAATGTACAATACGGCTTTGCCAGTTGTGGGTAGGCGAACCGTCAGCCTTATTGATCGTTTCATTCACGCTCAATGCTTTCCTACTGGTAGCCCATATGAGGTGAAACAGCTTACGGAAATATCCCATTGCGGTAGCACCTCCCTTCTCCGAAGCTCGTTGAGACCAATAACTCTCGCCATCCCTGCGCAAGCTTACAACGAGTTCATGTGTCGTAACTAGGCGTGCTTTATTATACTCGCTGTCACCCGGAATGTATTGGCATTTGTCAAGAAGGTGCATAGACTCAGCGGAATTCCAGAGTCTCACAACGCGACGGTTCAGGCCACAACTCGTCAAGCTAGTAGAATGCAAGATATTCTCGATAAGCGCCCGGTGCTCACGGATGTTTGGAAATGGGGCAATCCTATTTTTTCTACCAACGTGCTTGACTGATTGTTTCTTGGTCTTCCATTATTGATGCCACCAGAAACTCAAGGAGCCGCAAATTTCCAGTAGCCCCTGGCTTGGTCGCTGTATAGAAGGATCATGTTTGTTGTGCTATGGTGATGGAGGTATTTGAGAACGTTGTACTTGACGGCTGCTTACAAACTGTTTTTCTTTGGGAATGTTAAGCCTAACTTTTGACTCCAGTACCTGATCCACAACGAGGTGGAGCTTTAACCCAGAGCAGCAACATTGAACAGAAGTACATTTATGGCTATCTGCCACGGTCAAAGCGACAAGCGATGTTGTGACTACCTCGTGCAGCGCAGGTGCAGTGGAACGTTGGGCAAAAACTGCTAGTTGATTCCAGCCGCTAACCAGAAGAACGATCTCATTCATCCATTTTGCTCAATTCATTTGAAGGTAATGTCATCTCATCTGGCAAAAACATCTTGCTCTCTTTTGTTTCTGCTTTTTTTCATTTTATTTGTCCTCATTCAAAAAGAAAGTTAAACATGGCTCTTTTCTGATTAGTCACGGAGTTTGGTATTGTTTGAATAGACCAAGTTTATGACGTGGTTCCACTGGTTTTTCTATGAAACGGAAATGTCATAGAAAATTTTCGTTCTACTATGTGTTTTCCGTTTCGGTTACCCATTTGCACATTACTTAAAACTACAACTTACTGCGTTACACTCTAAAAACGATCGACACAGGTAACGCATGCGCACAGTTCGGGATTTCATGCGTAATGATCATGCCTGCATGTAACCATACTCATCAGGCGATTAAGCCAATTTCGAGTGACTGCCGTCATCTTTCTGTCGCTGCATATTGGCCCCTTTATGTTTTGCTGCGTACTTAATCAAATGCGCATTATTGTCATCCCCATAAGGGCCACGGTGAAATTAAAATCATGACAGAAAAAAATCACTGTCAGTAGTAAATATTCAACTAGTCTATGAAACTTCCCAGCATTCAGCATTGAAGTCGAACTGAATATCGAAAACTGTGGAAGTACTGTGAAGTTACTTTATTTGGTTTGTTAGGAATTGTGAACATTACATACTCCATGCAACCTATCGGAAGGGCGAAGGCGGGACAAACGATGGTGATTCGGCGAACGACCGCTAATCAATCGCAGTTATCTTTCAACAATTCATAGAACTTCAGCATCACGATTTCCCAATTATCCGTCACTGTTATTGCAGGATCGCAGGTTGTTTCCCACAAATATCGAATTCTATTAAGAAGGCCTCTTTATCGGAATCCTATGTACGTGGATGACATCGTCATCTGAAGCAGATCGCTTTGCGTACTGTCTTTAGCCAGTGTTAAATGGGTGAAGCATCACGCTGCTTCAAAGTCTAGTGGAACGCTGAGATCCATCCACGTTATCTTAGTGACTACAATGAATTTCTCACTGTAGTTCATTCTAGGTTCAAGTCTCAGTAGGGAATAATGGATGTGTGCCGCTGATAATGCCCAACAAACTGTCTGAGGCAAATGCATAGTGCTGCCGTGATGACTGGCGTAGTTCTAGACACTGATGATTCTTAGGCTATCACTTCATACATCGAATCACAGTAAGCAGAACTCATTCAAAGGTGCATTGCTATATTGTTTCAACGTGGTTCCTACTTAAAATGGATGCAAGTCAGATTTCCGCTGGCATTCGCAGCTGTCAATTTAAAATCATTTCGGAATGCTTGATTTTGCCGTGCGTAAGAGAGAAACAACCAGTCTGAGGTATCAGAATTGTCATTGTGCGGTACCGAAAGTTGGGGAACTGATGTTAATTATTGTATCACATGTTATCGCGGAATATTGGTTAGAAGGTTCGACTAATATCATGGATCCAAATCTAAACGGTCTTTGACCGCGAATGAGTCTATACAGGTGAGTGGACACAACTGGTGATAAAACGTTTGGTTTATAATTGCCAAGCCCAGATATCAGAACTTCATGGACCTTTCTAATATTGCTAACCAAGTTTAGCTCCTGCCATTATATTATTAGATTTACCATTAAGCATAATCACTATTATTATGCATGATACCTACACTTGATTGTGCTGATTTTCGCCCCTCGGTTCTAATCTATAGATGACGCTATAAAGTAAAAATCAAAACCGGAGCATGCAATGTGAGGCAGTCGTAAATATTAATGCAAATAAATTACCAGTAAATTTGGAGTTAGCTACCAGCATTTAAGAACCTGAGAAAGATGTGTATTTTACATTTCTCCCAATGAAATATTTTTCCATATACTTCAAACGTTTTTTTAAGTAGTGTTTGTAAAAATGTGTTTGGTTCAAAACTAAAATAAATAGGAACAAAACAAATTCCTTTAGATTTCTCTACCTCAAACAACTATAGCCTTTGCTTATATGAATCAGTAATTACACTGTACACAGTAATATTTTTATTGACAAAACATTGCTATGATGCCAAGTAAAAGACACCCAAAAGTTATTGAAAAAAGAAGATCAAATTTTCAAGTGAAATGGAACAAAGAGATAAAAAACTGAACATCAAAAGCAATCGATGTTAATGCCTCATTCCTAATCAAATATTTTAGTCCTGTTAAAAAGATTGCCTTTGAGAAACCGCGAAATCCTGAGGCAATTCCAAGCGCTCATCTAATCCGCTTCGTTTTGCAATGGATTTATCTCGTTTTCTTACTGGTTGAGCACTGGCGAGAGGATGTAGATTCGTGCACAAACTAGCCATATCTCCATCAAATGTCACTGGCAACCTTATAGACCTTTCCTCACCAGACTGGCTGTGGACAGACTGCGTGCTGATTTTTCGTACGATCGCGAATTTCTGTGGATTTTGACAAGGTCCATTTGCGCTGGCTGCGAGGCACAATGGGGTATCCCCATGGATAGACTTTTGCAAGCTCTCTTCCAACCACGATGCATATTGTTGGTACAATGAATCTACTTCCATAGTGAGATAAAATATTTGCTCATATTGTTTCTGGTGTTTTTCTAAGGCTAGTACGGCATCTTTCTCATCAACTGCCATCTTTTCGCGGTCTGTAGAATGGTGAAGAAATTTTGTTATTTTTTGGCGGACATGTAGCACAGCTTTAGAATGTAACTGCTTCCACCGAGGAATATCACTAGCCCGAGGTATTTTGCTTCGGATCATGTAACCCTCTGTGTGCTCTTAAATGGTCTTGTGAACTACATAAGGTATCGATAAACTATTTAAAATGTCACGTGTTCAGGTGATCGACTGCATGCCATTGCCCCTACGCGTTTTTGATTAATTGACCAACAAATTTATTATGCATTCTAGGCTATTCCGATCATATAGCACGCTGGTTCCCTTTCCTTTTCAGATGTCTCAACCCAGCTACATAAATGGGACTGAGAAACAAAGAACTTACACGTACTTCTTGTGTGCAGTGAAAGTGATGGAGTCTACAACTAACTAGTTGTCTTGACAACTGGGAACATGTAGTCCTGGACAGGCTTTTGTGAACTTAAACTGTCTGGAATAAATTCTAACTAAAAATGAAGCAAACAGGAAGGACGAGGTTTTGATTATCAGAAAGAGGTGAAAATGGCAGCAGTCTAGGGACTTTGCAAACGAAAAACAGAAAGGAAACTTACTTTAGTCAAGGAAGCCTTACCGATAGAGTATTGTAACACTGCCTGTAGAGCTCTGACTTCAGTGGACAAACTCTAAGTGTTTCAACTTCCACTGACAACCGTTTGCCTCACCATTTTACTTAAACTATTGGGATTGTCAGGACCGAAGTGAGAGCTATCAAAGAATTTACATGCCTACTACCAGCCAACTGATACAGGGTTGCCCATTTGTAATCGCAATCGCTTTTTTCGTGTAGAGCGATTAGCATATAAACTTAGGTTTGTAACATATTGTGCACCATGCACCGGTAAACGGTAAAAGTGGCTGGCAACGAGTTCTAGGGTAAAAGTAAACGCTAACTCAGAGGAGGCCGAAATTTCCAGTGCAGGTATAGAGCCAGCTTAATATACAGTCCAGCTCTACAGCAGTTTCCTGTCTCTCTTCTCTCCCACTCGTAAGTGTTACGTCGCAATTCCTGTCATCCCTGGATTGGCGATCTAATTCGCCAAAGAGCAACGACTGATGGCAGTAAGAGCGTAAATCAAGGAAGCGTGATGGTAGCCTAGGTCGTTGCGCAGATACGTCTATTTTATTTCACAAAACATCGAAATTCCATGTAAAAAACGATGATATGCAAACTAACAAACAATGAGCTTACAAGTGTTACCCTGCACTAGTGTATGAGATATCAGATAACGAAGGATAGAAAGGGACGAGCACATCGATCAGCTTGGTGTTATTGTATGGACAGATTAAAAAGACCCGCCGATGGCTTTTGAATTATGTTGGCGGAAAGTTTTGCATAATTTATGCATCCAAAACGGAACAAACGAGAACAAGTTCTCCTTCTTGACTGTTTTCAACCCTGTTTCGTTATCGCACTGTTAAAATATTGCTGCAAAACTGTCAAATACAGATTATAGCCGCATATACTGCTCAGTGAAATGTTCCATCTTCTTTTGATCAGAAAGAATTATTTCAAGTACACAAGATCAGTTAACGAAGCCAAACATTTGACTGCGAAAAGAACAAGGTTACTATTATAATTCGCTCATTCGTAAACACATGACGTGGTTTGGTATGTCAGTGCCATAACAAGCAAGAGATTGATTGATTGACCAAATGCAAAGGCCTTAGAGTTCTGAAAAATTTCTCGAGTAAAGAGAATTATCGGAACGGAACTCCTGCAGACCTCCGAAGTCAACTTAGCTCAAGCTTCTCATAAGACGGGAAACCTGAGTAATAATGAATTTCCATTGCGTTGCACAGTTCCTTTAGAAAAGGTCTCGAACAATCACGGTCGAGTGACATCAATCCCGACATATTCACATAAGCGATGCAATTCCATCAGTTAACCCATAAAACCGCTTGACCAATGTTCTTTCCTAACCGAAGGACTTTGGCAACTTTAAACTAGCAAGTATAATTGGATGCGACTCCTTGACGAAAATGTATAATGGATCAGCCTACTGAGGAGTGTAGAAGGATCACAAGCATTAAGTTGACTCCACAAGATGTGGTATAATTAAATATGCTTGCGTAGACTTTAGCGAAACGTCCACAAGATATTCGCGCACTTCCGCGATACCAGGAATCAATGAAAAATATTCGCAAATAATGAGGTGAGATAAACATTTAAGATTAACTCCCGATGTATTACCATGCAAAAGAGCTCGTACCAGGGTCGCAGATAGGAGAACAACCATCCCGACGGTTAGCCACGAATAAGGTAAGCTGACGCCCACGGAATAAGCGGACAGGCAGCGGCAGTATCGAGGGCATGATGGATTTTCGCTTGCCAAGCAACCTCCCTAAAAATACCATAACAGCCCGTTAATGGCATCGCGACGTTCCGACCGTGGCCCGCCCGCTAATTAAGGCCATTGTCCCTTGCTGTGTTCAACTGACTCAACAAGGATTTCTAGACAAGGCGTGTGAACCGATCAACTGTCCACCGGTTGGTTTGGAATTATTCTGCTTCCTTGCAGAAAGCACTTAGCTGTGCAAAGGCTAGAGATGCATTCTCGAATACAAAGTTCTGCTCTAGACTGAAGGACCAACTTGTACAACAAACCACAACCCATAAAACCATGACTATGGCTATTCTTCTCTCATGCAAAAACGACCTTCCGCCGTAAATAACTACTTGTCCCTCTACTAATTCGTTTTATTCTTCTTCTTCCCATCCTATTTCGTTACATTCTTCGGGAACTGCAGTCAGACATGCCGGTGGTAGTGTCACTGGAATAAGTTCTGTTGCTTTCCTTTCGCGTTCTCTCACAGATGGCATCCGAATCTCACCGAACTCACTTCAGCCAGCTGATGCAGTTCTTCATTCTCGCTGCCTTTCAACCTAACCACATTCAGTTTGCAAACACTGACAGGTGTAGGTTAACGAAAGGTGTTTAATCCATGCACTGGAGAAATTAGCCATCGGTGCTTATTGTATCCAAGAGGCTCACTTTCAAGACTCCAGCTCAGTTATCCGGTTGACGTCCCCATCTAGTCTCTCCGGAAAGTTTCACTTGCGTCATTTTGGGGACCCTCAGACCGCAGCTTTTGCGGTTGCTGGTGTTAGTGTGGCTTTCACTGACAGGGCTGAGGCTGCACTACTTGACTGGATCCCAGTTGACAGCCGGTTATGCGTAGTGAGACATAGAGGTTCATACAGGGTAAATAACTGTCACTCTGATATACGCAACGCGTTTGTCGTATCCGCATACGCTCCGGCAGATTGCAGCCCAGAAGCAGTCAAGGACACTTTATATCAAAAGCTGCAAGACCTCTAACGTAGAGCAAAACGAGGTGACATCGTGATTCTGGTAGGGGAGATAAATGCTGGATTAGATCGTTTGTCATTGGATGGGGTACATCTACGTGGTTCCTTTGGTCTTGGTTCTTATTGCTATGAAAACTGAGAATGGATGTTGGTTTTGTGCTCAGACCATCAATTGTTTCATACTTATAAGAAATTCAGACGTTCAAATAGCCGGTAAGCCACCCGAAATCCGTACTCTATGAGACTGCATTGCCATTAGCTACATATGGTGGGGTTGTCTACGTGACTACTGGTCATTTTGGAGCACTCTGCTTGAGTCCGACCACGCGATGGTATGTCCATGTGCTCTGGTGGCCGCTCAAAACGCTAGTTTTAGGATCCGCTAAACTGTAACAAGCTGTCTGTTTGCCTATCAAACGTTCATAGGGCATAGGCTGAAGAGCTAGGATTGCCCCATTTTCATACATCCGTGAGCACCGGGCGCTTATCAAGAATATCTTGCATTCTACTAGCTTGACGAGTTGTGGCCTGAACCGTCGCGTTGTGAGACTCTGGAATTCCGCTGAGTCTATGCACCTTCTTGACAAATGCCAATACATTCCGGGTGACAGCGAGTATAATAAAGCACGCCTAGTTACGACACATGAACTCGTTGTAAGCTTGCGCAGGGATGGCGAGAGTTATTGGTCTCAACGAGCTTCGGAGAAGGGAGGTGCTACCGCAATGGGATATTTCCGTAAGCTGTTTCACTTCATACGGGCTACCGGTAGGAATGCATATGGTTGTGGCCCAGGATTTGATGATTGTTGGTTGGTGGAGAAGCTGGAATGCATAGCTCATTACCAACATCAGTGAGGTCTATACTGTTTGGCCTGTCCGTAAAATTCATGTCCTCTCCTCTAAAATAAACTCGAGGACATCCAGAAAACCACAAAATGTGTAAGATGAAGACAAAAATATAATAACTGTTTTGTTATGGGATATAATGATTTCTCCCTTGTATGCCCGCTTTTGTTCAAGTTTCATTTCCATGTTGTTGTGTTAGCACCATTCCTACTTTCAAGCTGGTGCATAACGCATATGTGCATATGCATATATATATATATATATATATATATATATATAAGCGTATATATGCAGCAAACCGCACTATGCGACTGTGAGGCTGGATTTAAGTGAACTGAAATGTGCGAGACCAGTGGTTTCGAACGTCCGTGTCATAGCTTACTTGAGTTTGACATTTTTCGGTTAAGAGCTCGCGCACTATCTGCTGCTGAATACTGAATGCGAAACCTCAGAGTTCATATCCTTAGTAAGACAGCATTTCATCAGGTCATCCTATCGATTTTATCCCGAATTAGTAACAAAGCTTTGTAAATTAACTGTCTGGCGTAAAACCGCATTAGGACCAATGCTGCTTGTAAATAGGCCGTTGATGAGTGTTTTAAATCATGTATTCAACAGGCGGCAAACGACAAATCACAACCCTAATGATCCACTCTCGGTTTCGAGTGTATTTTCTTTACAAAGCGGGGCGTGCTACCACGTTTCTATGGAGTTGCACATGTACTGGGTAAGACTAGCTGCATGTAGAATTAATCACCAAAATTTGGGGGCGGTGCAAATTGTGATTACTGTGCTTTACAGCTCATCGGTTCTCAAACGCAATTCTTGGAGTCACTACAAATGCCGTAGCCCAGAATTGATGCTGCCCTACGAACAGAATCCAATGGATGCTCTGTCCAATTGCGCAACCGGAGATATGTCCTGGCATAGATCAAATTTAATCGCTTCCTACATTTTACCTTCGAAACCAAGTCAGAACTGATTTCTCTTCTCAGTAGTATGTTTCGCATGTGGATGAATGAAAAAATATTCCTGAAAGCACACGATCGGTTTCGCGGTTATTGCCGCACTTCAAGAATGTGCGCCCGGTACTCTCCTGTCCAGTCACCTCTAGACTAGAAAATTTATCCATCCATCCGTATGAGAACCATAATAATGAGAAGAAAACCCAATAATTTCTGGCTTTGTGTCCTCTTTCTCAAGGTTAGTCTTGCCTAACCGGCGAATATTCTTCGACAAATCGCCATGTGATTCTTAAATGGACCTATCGTGCATTCACGCTCCTAACGATTAAAATGAGATTCTAATCAGAATTAATTTCTCTTACCAGTCACGCGATAATAGAATAACTCTGCCCCTTTCAATCCACTCATCTTGTCTGCGTTATGTGTGGAGGCAGAAAAGAAATGCCCGAAATATGCTAAATGTTATTGCATCAGACAGACGATGAAGTTACCAAAGATAAGCTCCTTCAATGTTTTCATGGTGACAATTCTAAAACGACTGATTTATATTTAATAAAAAATGCCGGCAAATCCTGGTGCTCCCCTTAATATTTCCACGAAATCTGAAAGTTGAAACGTAACGTACGAAACTCTGGATAATATAATTTCCTCTCCTGCTTCACTGAGTTGCAATGACGGAGAGAAACGGTCGAACAATAGGGAAGGGCAGTGAAGTAATACGGAAGTGCGAACCATAAATTCAGTTCCCGAGAATTATTGTACTCTTAGTTGCGTGTGGATCTTTGTGACGAATCTTGACCTCGCGAATGCGTGTTCTTCCTTCGGACAGTGACAATGTGCCTTATTCAAAATTTGTTTCACGAGTAAAATTCAGCTGAAAATTTCAAGTACAAACAGGTTGTGGGTCATTTAATTCACCCAGAAAAAATAATGCTTATATTTAACGTAACCGGACTGATCAAAAACGACCCATTTAAATGTACCATACTTCATCTTTGTTTGAACACTGTAACATTTATGCTAGAGAGTGTTGCCAACTGGGATCGGTCGGAGTAACACACGCAAGCAAATCACTAACACACATTGAAATGGCTTCGACCCGAGAAGGCGCAACTGAAACCAGCAATAAGACCCCGGAAACTGAAAGCGATGTTAGGGATTATTTCAATGCATTTGTATTTATGTTAGGGGGAAAAATCATTCGTGGAATACCCTTGGACCAAAGACCGTCTCGAACGGTCCACTTTTCGCTTGCCCGGGTCGCCACTATCATGATTGGTTGGTTGTAGTCGTTCTTCATGACGAAGCTATACCCGAATTGTGTCGCCTGACTTGCAGACGCAAGGAAAAAAACCTCTCCGTATTGTCGGAGAGGTCAGGGTATCGTCATCCTCTCTGTTTCTCCCCCTAGTTCTCCGACGTGTCAGTAACCATTGCCTCCAATAATCCTGATTTCCACGTCTCTTTAATCTGGCCTTACTCGTGCTTCAGGAGACCTGCACGATGCCGTTGAGATGAACCAGAATGATGTCGATAATAAAGTGGACAAAATGCTGGTCAAAAACCACGTAAATCCTCCTGATTTCGGTGAAACAATCTTCGTCCAGGAGCTGTCCAGTCATATGCAAATTCGTGGGAGCTATCCGCAGTCAATTTTTGTGACCAATATGATCTAAACAATATGGGAACGCATGCCCATCAGCACCCAATTATCAGATATACAGATTTATCTGGGCCCTGGGGTTCAGGCTGAAACAGTCTGCCTAACTCTTCGCAGAGACATTCCGTATGTAATTATTGTGGTGCCTAAAGAAAGGTGCTATATAACTGACAAGCCACGTTACTAAAGCGGTCCAGCCATTTATAGAATACGATAACGTTCTGAGTTCTTTTTTCTTCAAGCAAAAAGACGGCTCGAAGTGAAGGGATAGTAACCCGTCGATGTTGCTAAGCGATCACCGGCCAGCGTCTGCCAGTCTCAGCTGCTTTTAAATACCAGTTCGCAACCTGCGCTGAAACAGTTAATTTTTTTATAGTAAACTTTCTATGGTTCTACACGTCCGACTCATCATGAGTAAACCGCTCGCGCTATAAATCATCAGCAATGAATAACTACTAACTCCGGAATAGAAAGTAAACCCGGGGCCAAACATAATGAACCAAACGCACTCGCCATTGAGTCGGCGGTAGAAGTACTCAATAATAAAGTGCCCTTATTCACTACGGCATTTGACAGAATCTTTCCTACCAAATGATTGTGTTGCTGAACTGCTGGTGATTTCTAGCAATCCGGTCTGGGCTTTGATGCTGCCTGATGAGCCATTTGAAAATCATTTTGTGAAAACACACAGGGCCTACCAGTCCACGTAACTGGGTCACAGGGTTTGCATGTGATGCACTTGGTTTCAGTGTGAGTTTTCAAAAAAATTTATTCATCCTGCACTAGCTCGGACTTGTTAAGATCAGGTCCAGGCTACAAACGATACCTGGACTTCACTTGGCATTTCGAAAACTTGTAACTCCGGCCCAATTCTCATATTTATCACTTTTGGCTGCGAATATGACTTCTAGTTAATATTTTACCGGGTTTGTTGTTTGGAAGAGATAAGAACACTTAATGCAAAACGGTGAACCTGTCGATAGTTTGCCAGTTCCTTAGCCGGGCAGATTGGAAATATTTCCGGTAATACTTTGCTATCACATATATTCAGTTTTCCCGTTAAGGAGACTAAAGGCTACCGTTTAATTTTTGCCATTCCAGCTAGTTTTCGTTGAAACCTATTTTACATGACTTAGAAAAACTCTTGGTTGTCGACGTACTATCTTGTAGAGATCAATAGCTCGTATAAAATGTGGAGTAAATTTTGAGTCTCACTGACCTCGATTCCAGGATGTGGTGTTCCTTGCTTGCCCCTTATCTTGGACAGGCTAAAGACAGAGTTGTCCGTAATTCTCACGGTTGAAAAGCAAAGGTGTTTTGGGGCATTCTTAGGCTCGCACAACTATCCACAGAGTAATGCCAACCCCATATTGTCCCACGAATTCATAGAATAAAGATGGGTTTCTGTTGTGCGAACCAGTGATCTCCCATTTAAAATATATCAAAATAGCTTCTGGATACTAAACAAACGAATAATCGAGTCACGAATCTTCATTTCGGTGGTGCCTTCTCACATGGGTAACTTTTCATCACTATTTTCATCAAATGCACGTCCAGCAACTTCTCGTAGACACAAATCTATTAACTGGCCTTCAAAACTATAGTTTTGGACGGATTTCAATGATCATTATTCATTACTTATTCGGCGCATACCCCTGAGCTCATCTGATAGCTCCTGACCAAATTTTCTGCAGAAAATCGAGCGGCCTAGCTATGATCTATTAACTATCATTCCGAAAAAATTGTAAAAAGTTACTATCATCGCCTGTGTTACAGAAATGAATTTATTACAAGTTTGACAAACCAAATAACAGTGGATCTTGGAAGTAGATGGCTGAGGAAAACGAATCCGAATCCGAGGCTTGTAAGATTTATATTCTGTTTTCTTGTTTCATCTTAATCCGGTAGTCTGGGTTACCGTGATTGAACCAGGGTGATACTTTTGTGTCCACAGTTTATCAATATTTTCTAACCCCAAGTAATTAGTCTATCAGTGCTCAGCGATTTATTCACCTGCCGACAGCCGACAGATGTAAAGCTTAGTTACGATTCTACTCCATACTGCTTCTTTTGATCGCAAAATGCACGGCATCATTCCCAGTTACCCTATCAGCTTCACGCAGTAATGCAGATTGGCAACATGTAACTGGGTAAAAGTTAATAGTGCATATTCAGAGTTCCTGACGAAAAGTTTCATCCACGTAAACGCCCTTCGTCTTGCTAGCGAAAGTCATCACAGAGAACCATCGGTACATTTCTGCAACGTGGACTCAATTAATTTTCAATGTCGTCGACCAACAAGACAGTAATTAAAAGGAACTCTGTTGTAATAACCACCTGTTGCGAATCAATTCAATTCCAGCAAAGTTTAGAAAAAAGTGAAACCGAGAACGTGATGGTGAGGGTAAAAGTTATGCGTACTGCTGGAAAAATTTACATTCAACCTTTCTCCTTAAAATACAGTTAATCACGATGGCACTCCCAAATACCAAATGCGGCATACCAGTTCGGTTCAGTTTTCGAAACTATTAATTCAGCAAAGAATAGCTACGGTTTTCGTTACAACCTCATAGCACCAAATACTGGAGGAAAAAAAAACGAAGAATGGTTACAGAATGACTGAGAAATGACAGTTTAGGCAATTAAACGGGAGTAAAATACCTCAGATGTAAGTACACCACTGACCACAACGTTGAATGATGGCACTAACAGTTTCCAACCATCGCTTGGGGGATCCGTAGACCCCTAACTGCACTTACACCAGCCAGACCAATGGTTAAAGTTTTTAAAATTTTAATCATGTCATCGACTGATCACCCAGAACCATCACCCCAATAAAATCCTGCCTCGACGAACAGCACACAATGAGGTGAGCGTTTTGTTGAAATGCTCAAAACATTTTCCAACTACCTTAATCTGTTCACATTCGGCCCCTGTTCTAAACATTGAACCCTAGGACACCGTAACTTACACATAACTTCCGAGTTACACACGAAAACCCCCGCCATATTCTACCAACAGTACAAAGACGGCAGTGTTCGAAGATCGGAATTCATCACACGTCTGCTCTTAATGACCATGTTTCGGAGCCGTACTGTAGCACCGACCTCACCACTGCTGCGTATAACCGACCTTTGATCGATAGCCGGACAACATGCCGATGTCAAAGATGCCTCAAGTCGGAGATTGCCTCTTTAGCCTTCTGCGTGCACGTGGACACTTGACCCAATGTCGTACCACCCGGTGGTATACTAATACCCGAATAACCAAATCTAACCTTTTTACCTAGTTGATCTCTCTGTATTCGACTCTTAACAAACTTGAACCGATCGGCTGTCCCGAGCGCTTCTTGACACGGCACACACTAATTCACCAACAGAACTTGGTGCACAAGACTGCTAAGAAAAGCTCTAAGCTCCTGGCAACGAATTCCGAAGTCCTCCGAAGGGCTACCCTTTCTCCTTATTTGTTTCCAATGACATCCGCGATCTGTATGCTAGTTCCCCTGGTCATTTATTCAGGTAGAATGATGATGTTGCTCTCAGTCAGTTTATATCTGCAACTGAAGGTTTCCTCAACATTTTCAGCTATTTATCTCTTCTCTCTGGCTTAACTATGAAATTGTCCAAATATGTCAGATGATTGTTTATTTTTTTCTCAGCCTGCTTACTCGGCTGAGCGCTTTATCATCAACATACAATCAATTAATCCTCATACGAGGAAATTTTCTATCTTCCGCACCATGCCCTTTTTCTTAAATATCTGTAGGAAATCAGCTGTGCACCACCTAGCCAGAACTCTTACCATTCGGGAGCAGATTGTGACTGAATTTTCACACATTCTCTCGTGAACTACTTTTATTATTCGCTCCATTTTATCTCGCTTTATTTGGATGAGTTGACGAAAGCATCCTTTCAGGCTAGAATGAGGATACCTTTATGCAGTACTATACAATCCAAATATCAGCATTCGGCCTCGAGCCAGTCCAGTCCTTCCACATCATTTCACATTTCGAAAGTTTACTAAGCCTTTCAAGCGTGCTTACTCTATCGTTTGGGCGATCAAGAAACCCTCACTTAATGGCGCAATGTTACCGCACATCCTACATCAGACAGCTCCTGTCTTCGTTATTATCAGTTACACCATTATCATTCGAATATGAGCGTAAGGTTATCTTCATAAGCATCTCAGTTGTAAAATAAATAAGGAAAAATGAAACAGAGCAACCATACCGAACATCGCAGCTTGTGGCGAGCTCGGGTGAACGGTCGGCTTAGGTTGTTCACGAGACTGTAAAACTCGGAAAAACAAACAAGTTGATAAATCTCACTGAGATCAGGTAAGGGACACACGGTCCGTGATTGAAACAACTTCGGACTTGGGGACAGATTAAAAACGGCAGAGTTTCGTCGTAGTATGGGGATCTAGCTTAAAGGCGTTCGGTTGTATTGTCACATCCGGCAGTAAGTGGATCATTTTCTTAATAAACGAAGAAACCAAATGGACACAAGCATTTTGCCTGTGAGCTTCGACTTAAGTCAACTTACCTAAACTGTTTGATTCTGATTATTACACGAGAATTACTAATCAACATTAAACCGCTGGATGATCCGCTCTTGGTGGAGCTGGGCGAGATTTAAACAAGAACTGAGAGGACTGATTTTTTGATTCCATGACGTTTGATGATAGGTGCACAGCAGAAAATTACTCAATATTAGCTTTCCATTTTAAAGTCACTTTAAGAAGACCAATAAGATCCTGTCCTTGCACTTACACCTTTTCATAAATTCAAAGTGTGTCTGTTTTAATTGCCTCTGGCACTTTGAAATCCTTAAAGCCTTCAAGGATGATAAGACCAAATTGCGCAGTGAGGCGACTCAGTGCAAACACAAAAAACCCACTTAATTCTCCGGACTTCAGTGTTGACTGAGGTCTCACAGGTCCGGATGGCGATTTTTGAGGAAAGCAGCAGAATAAACACGAATAATGTATTATGAAGAAACCCGTAGTTTCTGCATCACTACCTCGTATTTTGGCTTCAGCTTCGAAAGCCTAAACCAATGGATTATACGGAGTGAATTACAGGTACCTTTACTTGAAAATAATCAGAGGAATTTAAAAAAGGTGAATGATGCAATGCGTACGTTGTCTGCAAGTTTAAAAATAGAACGCTGGAGTTTAGAGTGAAAAATGACCAGCACCCATCATAGAATAATGAGTGTAACCCAAAGAGTGGAACTTTGCAGTCACTTTATAAACAACGTTAGACAAGTTGCAATATAGTAAGGTAAGCAACATTTTGCGAAAAGTGAGAGCCCACTTCCTCCATACAGGTTTGGCAAGAATTAGTCGCATCAGGTTCTTCATAATGTTTTTTCTAACACAACAACTTTATAGGTCGTAGATAGAAAGGATCAACTGTATTTCGCATTGTCAGCCACTTTGTTTTAGTCAAAAACACTTGTCATGAGTGGGTGGTCAATAAATTGAGAAACTCGACCCAGGCTCATTTTTAGATATAGCCGAATTTTGTGTACACTCTTAATAATACTCAAGTGGATAAGCTTTTGCTGATGTGAACGCCATGCAGCGCGTGCATATCCCTTTGAAGTGTAATGAATTTGGTCGCGTGATTGTCATGTGCGTCGGTGGCGATCGACAAATAGGTGGTTCTTAATTCAAACAGTGAACCAATCAATCAGCTATTATTTTGTGAAACATCCAGTTCTGAACTTCTTTTTATTTGGGCAAATGTTTTGTTTTCGGACAAAAAAGTCTCCGGGGATTTATGACGAGGAAGAAGAACCGGCAACAAGACCATTGTACTCAGCCTGCTTACGCAATCCGCAACCCCCGGTTACTGTCCAGCTAGTTGAGACTACTTCACAAGTTCCGTCAGACTGGTGCAATGAAAACACCGGAGACAATGCGAAATCATCAGAAAATAATACAGGGAAAAGAGTAATGACCCGAGCGAAACTACGCGAATTACGAGCCCAAAGCAATTATCAGCTATATAAATACAGTCTACCACTGGTGGCTGAAAAATGAGTTACACATTAACTTCTACTTGAACTTTCAGTTAGTCGTTTACATTCCTCTTAATCCTCTGTTTAATTTGATCAATCATAAATGACAAAAATAAAGCTTTACTAAATCCATTGATTTTTAAATTCGCGTTTTTCGAGTGAAAAGCAACCTGGGAAGCCCCAACTCAGGACACGTTACCTCAGCTCGTGGAATATAGAGGCAACTAGAGGTTCTTGATGCGTTCACATTAATAAAACAGGAAAGTTCAACCTATGTCCGAATAAGATAAGCATATATTAATGCCCAACCATAGACCATTTTTCTCTTAAGACTCTACCGACTGGTCAGTGCAGATTAAGGTACATTTTAGGCGGGTAAAGAGATGCACATGTGCATTTACATCACAACTCAGCAAGAGACAGATCCAGCTTGCTTCCCACTGCTTGGATAATAGGCCGTAAAATTTACTATCGTTTAGCAAGCTTGCGCAGAGGTCCCGAAATCTGGTTGTCTCAACGAACTTTGGAGATGAAACGTGCTGCCGCTATGGGAAATTTCCGCAAGCTGTTTCACCTCATTCGGACTACCAATAAGAGAACATTGGGTGTGAATGAAACGAACAATGTCTCTGCTATATATTTGCAAGATATCCCTTTGGTTTCCGTTTTAGCCACGATGGCATTGCAGGCCCGCTTGGGACAACAAAAAGAAAGTACAGTATCGATAAACACTGGCAGTTTTTACCTCGCCACTGGCCTTCAGTATTTTTGTGGCCACTTTGTCATGGAGACCAGAAATTCTGGTATAAAATTATTTTTACCTGATGTACTGCAAAACTTGTGGAACTTTGACCTCAATATCCTTTGTTCATTTGTCTCACTAAAACCCATCATGAATAAACAAAGTTGTTTTTATACGAACAGTAATTTAGGACTATGCATGTTTTCATACGACTTAAACTAAATTGGAACAAAAGCACCAAACTCAAATTAAAATGCTCCTTAAATTCTAGTGGATCGAAGCTCAAAAATTTACTAATTTAGAGTTGTCTATTTCCTTCAAATTAGGGAGGATATTTTTTTAACCATGGTGGAAAGCTTCCTCCGAACCGTTGTGACTTTCTCACATTCCAGTCATCAGAGTAAAGTTTTTATGGACACAAGCTAATAAAGTGAACTCCTTGTAAAATCACGAGCTAGTAATTTCCTTTTGTTATCTTCCTTTGAGGCATAAGTTGTTCCACTGAGGTTCCACTCTAGGGTGGTGAGATCTGGTCACTCCACTTTGAAGATGGATGGTGACTTTCTGTATTCCACCGTCGATTTCACTGAAGCCCTTCTCTAGTCTGGTGAGAACATCGGGTGAGCAATGACGAGGTGCGTGGCTGGGTCCAGGCAGTCCTCTTCTGAATTAGATAACCATCAAGCATCGCCTTCTGTCTCTCTGACATGTTTGTATGTTCCCGACCATCCTCCGTCTTTAGCAAGAGTGGACAAAGCAACGAGGTAGTCTTGGCGTAAAAGTTGGCTTCATTTTCGTCGTGAGTTGGTGCCTCCAGCGCTCCCAGTTGGGAAGAAGGGAATATGGATTGTGGCCAACAGACAAGACTCAGAACCAAAGTCAGTTGCACGCATGCTGTACGGCCTATCTGTAGAGCCAGAATCCACAAAGAAATAAAGAAAACCGGGCAAAAAATCGCAAAATAAACACCAAGAAAATGCCAAAAAAAACAGAACTTGCTGTCATGTCGTTTGATATTTTTCCTGCTTTATCTATCTTTTGTATAATTTTATCTAAATATGGTTGCGCTGGCAGTGAACTTGCTCTGTATATCAAATTCTGCCTCAAAGGGATATACTGTATTATCGATTCAGGCCTCGGTACATGACTGTGTTGTACTCTAATATCGTTTGAATGTTTCTCTTCGACAGTGCAAAATAATAGGGTAGGTTTTCAAATCCCGTAACACTAAACTACCCTTGGACAAGCTTCATCTCTGGAACCACAAACTGCGTGGCATACGTGGCAAGTTTTGTTGACGTTGACTCAAGGCAATTGTGATGTAAAACAAGATGTACTTATAGGTAAAAGTCGCTCAGTCTATGAGCAACAGCGATCACGAAACCCTAGTTAAAGTGAAGCATTCCACGTGTCATTTAATTACCATTATCCCGTTATCACAGACATATTCTTGGTTAAAATATTCGGCAAGATACGTGCTGCTGTCAAAAATGCAATCCAGGTATTTTTTTAGCTGCTTCATATTCTGAAATGTTTACTTTGACAACCGAGATCAGAGATAATTGAATGGCCTTACTACGTTTTACAAACGGATTTGCCATGAGAAACTTCACGATATTTGCAAGAATAACCTGTACTTGACAACGAAAACTTTCGACCAAGTTACATTTGGCGATGCCTGTGTATACACAACCTAAGCGTCATTCATCATCAGCGGTGTTATGTACATAGATACAAATATATTTATAAATAGTTAATACATATCTGTAGGAAGATCTTGTACGAAGAGGTATGTAGCAACAAGGGCTATAGTCTGTAGGTTGACTGAACGTGGATAACCCACTCATTTATTTTAACGCGGATTTTTCTGTGCATTTGTCTGTTATCTTCTAAATGAACAACAAGCATCACTGCTGAGCACATACGTCTACCGGAAGCTAGCTTGGTGCCTCAGTTGATGCATTTCATCTAACTGTACTTCTTCACAATTAGCTGGCGACCAACTTGAGGTCATTTGGGATCAAGTACCGTCGTGAAGCTTCTGCTATTCTGTGTAATTCATATTTGACGAATCTTTCCGAAGCCATCAGTCGGAAAATGCTGTAATGACTTAGAAAATAATGCTAAATGCGTTGGCTTGTGCAAGGAGGAAAATCGGTTATTTCAAGTCCTATGTCACCCCACCCGTTAGAAAGTGGACAAACTGCATTAGACCGTTCGACACCTACAATCTCTCATCGAGCACCCGAGGCAGGACATGCATAGGCAGAATGGGGAAGCTGACCAACAGTATGCCACCTGCAGACTGGTCCTCGATTGCCAAGTTAGAAAGCTACGGGATCGCCCAACTGATAATTATAGACAACGGGTGGTATGGCTTAGTCCCGCGTCCACTGGCGTTCTTGCATTCGGAAGCTTTCCTCTTCTAAACAGTTCTTCAACGCATTCGATTTCATTGTTTTTCTTTCTCCTTCCCTCTTTTGAGCAGATGCCGTTGTAAGGTAGCAACTAAAACCAGAGTTCGCTGGACCAAGAATAATGGTCGTAAAGACTGAACTGACTGAAACACCTATGACTACCGTGGACCAATCCAAGCAAGGCCAAAGACTGGTAACGTGTGTGAACACTGTGAGGTTAACGCATCAATACCAGTCAGTTACATCAAATAGATACCCATCCGAGGTTTGTACATCAAAGGAGTAGCACAAACAGTAGTCAGTCAAGAAAAGTAACCACACATCAACAGTCACTAGGTTCGCTCTTCCGATGCTTTCCAGTTGTCTAATTTAGAATTAGCATCCGTTTGAATAAATTGAAATGAAAATGGAACCCATACATGACTAGATGACCAAACGTTCAAAAATCGCTAAGGCCGTGGACCTTGACTTAACACAGTTTGGACAAACGGTCCTTCGTGACTTTAGATCCATTCCGAAAATTCTCGATTGTTCGTTGTGCACATGACTCTTCTGAACTCGTCACTTTAATAAAAACTATTTAATCTCATGAGATGTTTCCTATCAACGTGGAAACTCTTGATGCGAATTTGCCATACTCAAGAAAAGTTCGACTACTTTAATTCCTCGTTCGCTATACCCGTTGACTATTTGCAAGTGGAGATTAAATAATGAATCGATAATATCCGACTTGATTTTGAAGGTCTTGCATGCGGCCAAATAGACGATGTGGTAATGGGCAACACATTAGTTCTAACACTAGTAGGTGTACTCTCACCGAGATTCAGCCGAAAGGAAGTGACAGTATTTCAAAATCAATTTTATGCAGATAACATGCAGATGATAACCTAAGCAAAATGCTAATATTTTTAATCTCTTTAACTCCACTCCCCTCCTCAAAAACAAAATGCATGCAAAATAAAATAAAATTAAACAAAACAAAACAAAGTCTTTCAGTTCCTCAGTTAGAATATGCTAACAATGGTTTTAGTTTATCGACCAGTTCAGGAAGCCGCCAGCTGGGACTATATAGTGTTTCGTTCACATGACTGCGACACTTATATTTTGCACGCTTATATTAATGGCATACAAGCGCGGCCTAGTTCAGACTCTTCACCAGCTTGCCAGAAATATTTGTTAAGCTGACATTTTCTAACAGAAAGAAAGTTTTCCTTAAGCAATATTTAGGGGCAATAATTACTCAAGGATGTTCATCGGTATTCACATTCGGCAAACACTGAATTTCGACCTTATCTGCAAATCAGTGAAGGAAGACAAAACTTTAGGAGTGATCTTAAGCCCAGTGATGTGCGTCGAGGACTGAGGTCGGTCACAGACAGCGTGTTCCCACGGCTACCCTAATGACTATCCTGAACCAGCATGAATCTAATCGGCTGCACGAATCAACATCGCATTTGGCATATCAGTCCATCTGCAGCCGCGATGACACTTGCAGAACAGACTGAAGACTCTGGAAAATGGATGTCAGGACACGTTCCCAAGCGGTTAGTCAAATCAATGTCACTAAGCGAAGCGGCCAGCTGTCCTGAACGTAACCGGGGTTATCGATCGCGAAACGTAATGACAACTAAACAGGCAGATGATCCCACTTCATTTGTCGAGATTTATTTTCATTATAGTAAACTTAAGACATTAACTTTCAGATGATCAGTACTACTCAGACTAAGTAACTCAGTTCTCGGTGCACACGAGCGAATAACACGAACCCTGCATTTCCCATACAGATTACGACAATTCTTTCCCGTACGGAATTTAAACTATGCCTTTTCGGTCCAGTGCATAAACAGATGTCATAAAAACCCAGATTATTTTACTTAAGCGGCTGAAACGAGTAATGCTAATCGCAAACGACCGCAGTATTTGTTTTCTTTCCACAATAGTTAGATGGATGAAGTACACTCAGTGTTTCCAACTTCCCGTTTGTCTCTTGCTCGCAATTTCCTTCCCACTGTTATTGTTTCGGCATTACGGGTAGTTTCAATTTAGTGGAGCTAAGTACGCGTATTTTTCGTATGTTCGCCATCTCGCTCAAGGACACAAATCTCGGTGACTTGTGCTTAATCACTTGATGCATACTCTGCGTCATCTCTCCAAATTTGCATACTTTAACTTCATGCTCATTAGTTGCACCGTTATTAGTCCGGTAGTCCATGTGTTACCATTTTTTTCCTATGAGCACTTCATAATCTCTGGTATCATGAAGAAGCATTTTAAAATATCAAGGAACCAATCTCTTTGTCAACAGACAGGGATTGTTCATGATCTTGGCAATAGTAAATGGTTATCGAAAAAACACCGTGACTCCTGCCATTTTTCCTAAAGCGAAACCTGGCTTCTGTGTTAAGAACGCTCTACACCTGTCCATATTCGACCACTACTAATTAATCATTGGTACGTCGTTGCTTTTTGAACGTTGATAATTGCCCTGAGACGTTTTGCTTATGTGTATTTGCGTGCATCATTCAAAACTGTTTCTTTGGACGCATTAGGCAAGACTGACTGGATTGACTCGGCAGCCAAACCAAGACCTGGCATAGAAGTATGAAAAAGTTAACTTCGACTCCAGCTGCATGTGCTGCTTCAAGTGTACTTGGTTGAAGTTTAAGAGACCGCCGCTGGTCAGAGACGCTGAGTATCGGAGCTACTGAGGCGAATATTGTGCGGCTTTTCCGAGTTCCTGTGCAATAGTTTTTTATTTATGGTCAGTTGTCACCACGTTCAACTTAAGGTTTGTAGCAGTATATATATATATATATATATATATATATATATATATATAATGCCAATAGCTTTCGCAGAAACAAACCAGAATCCCCGGAAGCACAAGACCGATTTTCCAGCTACTGCCCGTCGTGAGACAGCAACCGTAAGCGCTCTATCGAGTGCTCATTTTAACTGCCGAAATTCTTCACACGCACGAGGTGTATAGCAGCACTTGACCCCACTAGAACATCCGTCCAACTGATTTACTCAGATTATCTGTCTTTTCGCATTACTGCTTGCAATTAGTTGCGCAGGTGTGATGACAGCGTCAAGTAGACGACAGAGGATGCTAAGCATTATTTGTTAGGCTGTGAAAATCGGTCCTATAGATCGATTACTGCTTTGGGACATGTTTCAAGTCTGAGATTGTGGCACTATGCGCCGTTGACGGCAATTGAACAGCCTAGTGGACAGCCAAAAAAGTGGATAAAATGAATTGAATAGGTTAACAAGAGATCAGACTTTAGTTGAATCGTTGCCTCTAGAAGGGCGGGCCCCGGTGCTACGGAATGTCGCCGACTAGTCAATGTAACAAAATGTATACTAGAATCTATTCTGCTTGCACTGTTTACCTTTTATTGGCGCTCGGGAGTTCAACAATGTTCATCTTAACCGCAACGATTTTATCTCGCCGCGTAACCACGACATATGCATACAGACAAATTTATCATCCCTGGTTTTCTTCTTATCGGATTCATCAATCTGATATGTGATCTCCAAGTTTAAAGAAGCTGTCACATAAATGTGCCCTCTGAACTGGTAGAGGTTCTGCAGGTTTGATATTAATGGATGTGCTTCGTTATCAGTGTTACTTGAAATGGCATGCGCACTCGATATAACCAGTAAACCCTAAGCCAATTGCTTTCTTTGGATAATTTGATATCCTCCATGAATTTCGTGAGTTCTGCTAAGCACGCCGTAGAATGCTGTGTTAATATGATCAAAAAATACAAACAATTTGCATCTTTAGTCATCTAAATCATGCCTACCAATTTTATCGATAAGAAGTGGAATTATCTCCGAATAATCTCACAGAACACATTGAGAACAACATAACATGACGAACAAGCTCGTTTTCAGTTATTCGTACTCATACCAATGCATGACATTAAATATGTTTGGAAATGGATTAAGGCAAATTGCCGGTTTTCACATATACACACTAACACATATTTTTAGAGCTGTTAACTGATGTGACTGCAAACCGATAATTTTCCTCCAACCATATTTAATGTTATGTATTGGCATGAATACGAAAAACTGGAAACGAACTTGTACGCCAAGTTGTGTTATTCTCAAGAAGTGGAATTGTTTGAATGATGAAGAAGGATGTACACGTCCAGTAAATAGGTGTTTGCTTGTGCGTAAATCAAGTTCCTGAATCACGTAATGCCCTTCTTTACTCACCAGAAGATCTGACAGCTAGATAACGATCTGACCCCTTTTTGAGAGTCTGTTTCACTTGCGAGCAGTTCTCTAGGGACATTTAATCCGAAAGTCGACATCTGTGCCTACAGTGCTGTCATATTTTAAACACAAAGAAAAAGTAATTTAACTGTTGTCAATCCTTTTTGATTGGTTCATTCTAATGATTATATCATTGGCGATTGGGGGTCCCGATGTCCCCAGTATCTGGTCTCCGGCTGCACGTAATGCACCCTAACAAACCAAAGCGCAACATATTGCTGTTAACGAGATAAAGCGGAGTCAGGTGCACCGGCCTACATAAATGGGCATCAGGTAAATAAAGACAAAGTTTCCACTCAACCCGTTCTTGTCTTTCTACTACAATTGTAAAGGAAAGGTAGGCTGGAGATAGGTATAAAATATTCCGAAAAATCAACTGTGTCATCGCAACCTGGTTCAAAAATGAGCCTTGCAATAAATTATGTTCTATCAGATTTTGTCAAAAGTTGCGAAAACTCGTTTGAAAGTTAAAGGGGGAAGAGAATTCGTTCAAGGGAACTGAATATTTCAACTTATGTAAACGTCAGTTTTCTCGACAATTTGACACCATTTCAGTAGTCAAGTTATTCCGCTCACAACCACTGGTTGGAAACGTGAACAGATGTTTTTATCGTATTATTCCAAATGCTGCATTTTGGAAAACAGGAAAGCAAAACCCAATATCCTTATATTGCCCCAGTGAATAGACCTGGATATCCATATACGGGTATTTGGGTACGAATAACCAAAAGCCGAATCCGACTGGAATATTTTAAATGGCAAACATGTGAGCAGGTAATAGGATTTGCAATATACCAAGATCCCATTCAGTTTCCTCTGCGTTTCGGTTTCAGTCCGGATAGTTTGTGGACTTCAACTTCATTTGTATCGGAAACTAACCTGGTAACCGAGTCTCTAGGTCCTGAAGTACCTGACAGTCGGGGTTTGTCAGACTTATTAGACGTCGAAGAGATACGAGGCCTGTTGGGTGGTTCATTCTGGCCAAGATTGGCAGACCTTCTGACAGTACGGTTTTCCCTTGAAAGTCGCTTTGGAATAGCCTCTACCTCCGGTGAAGTTTCATTTTCCACTTGTGCTTTCTCTGGTTCCGTCAGTGGAGTTTCTTTACCTACTTCTTTCAAAACTGTTGTACCGGGCTTTCCGAATTTTGATGTTTCACCACCACCAGCACTATTACGAGGATCACCACCATCAGGGTCATTACTACGACCACCACCTCCGCTGGGGTCTGACGAAAAAGGTTTCCCACCCCAGCTAAGGCGACCTATACTTCTTCTTACCCTTTCGGTTAAATTCTTCATGATATCGCCTAGGCTTTTCCGTATTGAATAACTGCGGCGATGGACAGAAACGCCAGAAGTAGGTTCATTATGAATCTTTGGAGGAGGAGGAGGAGGGGGAGGAGGAGGAGGAAGTTGTTCGAGATGTGACGGGTCTAGTTCAACTTCATGGGGTCTTGATTCAGCCATGTGCATAAGTCGTTCATTCAAATGACGGTTGGTTCGCTCCAGTCTTTGATGTTCTTGTAGTATAAGCGGAAGCAGACGATCTCTATTAATTGCCGCTCTTCTTCGAGCCGTTAGCATCAGACGACACTGATTATCTACCAATTCTTGAACTACAGCACGGGTTTGTTCGGCCGACAGGGAGCGATGAATCCACCTTCTTGCAGCCCAAATAGTCAACAAAAGAAATAAAACCAATATAAGACAAATGATAGAGAGAGTAACGGATATGTTGCGCAAAATTCTTATGCTAACTGGGTACTCAGCTAGCTGCCAAAGTTTGGTTCCTGAAGGTCTCACACTAAGATGAAATTCATTAATAAGAAATGATCCGGAAACTCGAACGAAGGGTGTACTGACACTTGACGGTGGCCCAGGAGCTGGAACTATCAGAAAACAGAGCCATGTTCCCGTATGAGTATAATTGAGATGTTCAAGCTTTTGTATTCGTCTGGAGAGTCGGGCAGCAAGACCCCGAGATTGAAACAACCCGTTGCGCAACCAAACAATCTGGACCGCCTCCAACCAGACCGGAGCTAATGATAGTGCATTGAAGAAACCCAAGTTTGAGTGCAGATAAAACGGATCGGTTGCTTGAGCTAGATAACGAACTCCGACAATAATTAGACTATAGAAGACAGTAACCCAACTGTAGTCTCCAATGCTTAATTCGCAAGTGTAAAATCCTTGATCACCCTCAACAACGCTGGGCAAGACAAGTGTCTCACCTTCAATAAAAGAAGTTGACGGTTGCAGTAAACCCATCCATCTGAGTTCTTCATCAAGCAGTTCGTGAGTATTTATACTTGACTGTCCAGGTCGATTAAAAGTCAGCTTTGGCATTTTGGATTCTGGCTGATTTGTATGAATCTTCTGACCATTCCTGTACCATGTCAGTTTAACCTTTCGGCTGGCGAAAGCACGTTTGGCCGCATTCATAATACCGGCAATGACCAACCGTTTTGCTAGCCTGTACGCTGCCGTGGCGCAATCCATTGTAACTCGTTCACCAACACGTTTCCGCAATACTGTTTTAAATTCTCGCATCCCAGTTCGGTAATCATTTTCTACCTGAATTTGGACTTGTTTGGCTACATTATCTGGAGCAATATCAGGACGCTCATCGCAGCCGTAGCTGCATTCACTTGTTTGCCTGCTGGAACCGGTACAGGCTATGCCGAATGGAGGCGCTTCCGGCGGTGGGTTGTTGCATTTCCTTGACCTGACTCGAATGCCAACCAGACAACCGTTTGGCGCTTTCTCCGGTTCACCATTATCATTTGGCATACACTTGGACCATGAAGACCAACTACTCCAACCGGGAAGTCGAGGACAACGGAAGCGCACAACACAGGTGAAACATATCTCAGCTTTGGAATGAAAATCTTCCGGATTGCTACATCGTTCCGCGGTAGGCTGTACTTTTCCGTAACCATCTAGACACTTCCTTGTGCGACATCGCACCCCTCGCCCACAGGTTACTGAACAGGTTAAGGGTAAACTGGACCATGGACCCCAATGATAGACCGGATTGCTGGTCGACCAGCAAACTTGTGTTACCCATCCGATAATCAGGAAACCGAAATACGGCCAGATGGCTTGGAACATGACTTTCTCTACAGGTACATTTTCGTCGAAATTACGACGAACAGTTAGATTGATTGCCTGTGGGATGAATCGAAGTCTACCACAATTTGAATGAATCACTTCTGATGCGAGTCGGCTGACCGGACCGTCAGTCACGTGGTCATTTCGAAGGCTTTCACATCAACTTACTGGGAGATCCACACGGTGCAGTACATGAAGTGGAAACTCTGGAACACCGCAAGTTGAGCCACAGAAACTGTAGTGCAATGACTGGGGACATAGTTAGTCCGCTGTCTATGTTAACTACAATTTAGGCTTAATGGAAGTAAAATGCCTTGATTCGACTTATAATTACGTGATGGAACGACTTGTCTCTTGGGAATAGCAAATGAGCTTTAGATTAGTACTTGGTGTGCAACCACCAGGCCGCTTCCAACGCAATTCAGATAATGCACCTTAACTCTAAAGAAAAGCACTAGCTCAGGTATACCCGTTCTGCTACATGCAGCTGCCCCGGTCCACTTTGCCTCGGTGAAAATCACTCTCACTGGAGAAGGGAGAATGAATCCAGGAGCATCCTCAAAAGCCTGTAAAAGGATAGCGGTCAGTGAAAGAGTACTTGAACAATCTGAAGACACACAAGAAGAAAAATCAACACAAACCGAAATCCAGTAATCGCGTGGCAGTTGCACACTCATTACTCATTAGCTTGCATATCATATTTTTGTACATAGCGTTCTATTGTTTTAAGAAATAAAGCATGTTTCTATTCAACGATCTGCGGCTCGTTCCCAACTGTGTTCGTGCTCTTGTCAATCACCACCGCTCGGCAAATTAGTTAGCCAACCCACAGTTGAGAGGGATTGCAGTCTAATACATGTGAGGGAAGTCGAAATGGAACAGCAGGCGGGAATTTACAGTGGAGCTGGACAGTATGTGGCTAGCTCTATACTTGCATTGGACCGTTCGGCCTGTTCTGACTTAGCGTCGACGTTTCTTCCAGAACTTGTAGCTAATCATTTTTGCCGTTTGACCATTGGAGTCTCTACAGTAGTATCGACTAACTACAGCAAGTATTCAGTAGAAACAAATTCAAACTATTCCTGCTATCGGCATTCGGTCTTCCGATTAACCATATTTTTTCTCTTTTGAATGTGGCTTTGATTTTGTTGGAAATTTGTTTGTTTAAATAACTGACGGTTTGGCTGATTTCCAACAAATTATTCTTTCCTCCTATTCCGCTTAGATTTCGATGAACTGTCCAAAAATGAAATTGTCACTTGCATCCATTTATTTTTTACCACTTTAAGCACTACAGGCAGTTCACTGATCGTTTGGATTTCTTTCAGAATGTATAGCGCGTTAAGGAGACCAACTGCAATCTAGTATGCATATTGGACAACCATTTCGGAACTCTCATTCAATGACTTGACGTGCTGCCATGTGAAGCAAAAGGACTATCGAACGCGAGCAATATACGTAGTCAGTCTGACAGATTAAGAATTCCATGGTTTAAAAAAGTCCATTTCCAAATAATACGACACTTCCGATCTAATTGATTGGGGTCCAAGAGGTGAGGATTGTTGTTTGTTGGAGACGGTGAGAGATTTGGCTACGAGCCTAAGTCAGTGACCCGAATGCTGCCCAATCTGTCTGTGAAACTAGTCAGCCCTAAGTAAACACTGAAAACAACAAAATTTACAAAATGTGTATGGAGAGAACATAATTTCTCTCATCTTATTTCCCCACCTTCTGTGAAGTTTCATCTGCATGATTTTGTGCTGGCACCATGCTTGGTTTTAAGCCGATGTATAATGTATATATATATATGTATATATCAAGTCAGTTGTTTTTTGTTATCTTATTGTAAAGTCTCCATGTGTCACAGGCTAGACTGTGATTTTGCCTGTAAGGACCAAAATTTCAGGTGTTATACCACACAAAGAATATCAGTTGCAATAAAAAAGCCATAGTTACAATCCTATCTCTGTAGTAAGCCAATAATTTCTCGCTCCCAACCTGTCTCCTCTCATATTGCGGATAAACTACTAAAATATGGCGATGAGCAGAACGTATTAAGCGAAGGAAAACCCGTTAAAACAAAAGTAGTTAGTCTGAATCCATGGCAAGAACATACTAAATGGAAACTCGCTTTGTTGTCGACTTGATCATCAAGGTCAAGGACAAAGAACAGGAAACTTTGAATTGTATCGTTACATTAAAAATTAAAGCACCGTTATCTGCAACGTCATCTCAAACATCCCCAGAAAATTGCATTGTCTAAATTCATTATCCAAATGCTTCGCTATGGATTGCTTTCATTAGTGCTTTCCTTTTCAATTAAAAATTTGCCTACTTAATTCATGGGTAGCAGTCAATCCACTCGAGAATTTCATTTTAGGGTTGCAGACCCACATTTGACTAATCGACTCTCATTAGCAGCTTACCCTAGTGTAAATTAGTTTCGAGTGAATCTTTCATGCCTTGTATTTTCGAACGAAGCACGAAACATCGTGGACAATGTTCTTTCGCTTAGGGAATCCGGGTAGCCTAAAATCCTCAGGCTGCCCTATTCATTTGATTGTGCAATTCTTGATCTTGGTTGATGCGCTTACTGGACCCCAGCTGCGCTTCTTTTCCCGACATCTCTGAGGTGAATTCCTAACTAATGCGTCCGAGGAGTCGAAAGCATTCTTTTGGTAAAAGCTTGAAAATCCAAATGAATGCCCTATTCCAGCTGGATAAAGTAATAATTTAAAACTGCCAACACCAACCAAATTTTGTGTGGCCAGAAGTTGGTTAGCATTCCATGGGATCACATTTGTCCTGCATCCCGGACCCCTGTCAGGTAAGTGATACCAGTCATTTACGTTAGTGATAGTCAGTAATTACTCTTGTGTACACTGTTGTGATGATCATTGAAACCGTCGCCACCGAATAGCAGATCCAAAGTGACTTGGCTCCACTCACCATGATACCAAGTGTCAACATTCAACTAACTACACCCGTATGGCTACCTGGAGGCTGCACGCTAAGCCGTCCACCAAAGGTTGCTCCTCTCCTCCAAAATCACTATACTTCGAAGACTCCAAACTGACGGCTCGAGATATTTCAATTTCTAACGGAACTCAGTTATGCAGTCACGTGCTGTTTAGGATCGCAGACTGAAAAACGTGAAATTTGTTGCAGAAATGAAATTGGCTCATAAATGCGGGCAGTGGGTTAGCGTTGATAATGAAGCGAGAATTCACGTGAGGGTCATATTTATTTGCTCAAATTTCATGAAATCCAAGTGACTATAGAAAGTCTATCATTCTTGACCCGATATTTTTGTTCTGTATCGGTTGACGGTTACTGCAGGCAAAGTTTCCGATCATGTGACATCGGAAGTTATCAGCCTGGTAATCACGAAATTCTTCAAGAAATACAAGTAGAAAATAGGTGACTGTTCATTGCGACAGGTAATCTTAACGACTAGTATTTATTCGCGATTTCTATTCACCTCTGGCATGAGTTCAGAGGTATTAAAAAATGATGGAAAAAACAAAATAGAATAGGGAGTCGATTGTGGTCTCAGACGTGACATTTGTTGAGGAACTGTTGCTTGTGGTCCCCTTTGTCCTAAGCATATAGCAGACACACCCAGTTTTTGTTGAAAACTGAATCCAAAGAATCTAAGAAAATTTTATTGAACAAATTTTTTGAAATATTCCGGCGTTACTGTCAATGCATTCGTTCTACCCACGATGGACATCGTTCATCTCATTCCTACGAGTTGGATGTGACAGTCTTGTTGCATATTGTATTCAGATTGAGGAGCACCGCTGTGTGGATGCATTCCATAGACATTTTCAGACATTTTTCGCATCTGGAGCAATGGTCTACCAGTATATCGATGCGGCTTTTCTCAGCGACCGACTTCAAATTAGCTGCTGAATCGTCTCCATCTAGAACGAAATATTTGTGTATCAATTCGAGATTCATGAATGAGTGCAAAACTGAGAAGAAAATCATGTCCGAATTATCACACTTTATAATAAAACTATGTTGACTGGCTTGTAAAAACCCCAACAAAATTTTACTTCTTAGCGGGTTAACCAGAGATGTCACCAACAACATATTTGTTGTAATTATCCGAACATCGATCCCCTGTTACACTGGCGTTGCCGGTTTATGATCACATTATTCTTAATGGACTGCCCGGATGCGAGTTTTGGACAAGTATGCTCCACTAGCACAAAACATGAGTTCCAGTCTGGGTTATCACAAGCAGAATAGGTAACCGTGTTACGTGTTGATCAAATGGAAGCAGATAGGTCCAGCTCTGCCACCTCTGGAAAAATCGTCGCACTTTTTGGTTTCTATTTTTCACCACTGAAACGATATTGTGTGCGCTGTTTTCAGAGAGAAAACCAACAAAAATTCCCAATGTGAATGGGATTCGAAAGCATGACTTTTCGTGCAAATGCTGCTAAGTTGGTTCCTGACCACCGCCGACCAACAAAAATTTCATGTTCCGGTTATTATCAGTCAACTTTAAATTCCTCTTCAGTTAGTACATGCGAAATTATATATAGCATACACATATAATACAGGATATTACTACGGGAAGCGGGGCGGTGAATCATCAGTGCTTCTTGAGTCACAAATTGACGTGCCGGTTAAATAATCACAATAGAACATTTCACAACTTCCTCATGTGATGAATAAATCATGTGATAGCGCAATAGTTCAATTGGTTTACGGACTGATTTACTATGAGAACAATCAGATCAGAATCTTCCAATAAAACCCAAGAAAACATTGAAGCCATTGCAGTTTTTTTGTTATCATCCGTCCATATGTACCATGCATCAGACGGAGTCAGAAAGAGGAATGAATTGTTTTAGGATCAACTGTCCAAGTTGTCACTTTTCGTGACTTGATTTTTCACATTTTGTAAAATCTCCATACAACTGATCAGGCAATGATTTTACTGAATCACAATGTTCCAAATTGTTGGTACTGCTCTGGTTCTGGGATTGTGGCATTTCCCCGCCTAATAGTAATTAAACCAAATTCAGCCAAGTTTTGCCTCTTTTCATGAATTAATAGACCTACAATCAGCGGGGAGTCTACAGCTGCATGTTAAATACATATGAAGTACCGCTAAGGATAATTGTTTAAAGATTTCTTGGCTAACGAAACAGTTCCAGGTAATTCTTACCGCATGATAGAAATTTTGAAGAAACGGCAGTGCAAGTTTGGAGAATTCGGGGTATGTCCCTGCACTGGAATCCAATTGCACATGAGGCCAGAACAGCCAATAAGCAAAGCGTAGATCGCTGATTGTAAACCGAAGGAAAATGCAGAGAGAGATTGAGTGAATGAGTGAGTGAGTGAGTGGGTGAATGAGTGAGTGAGGTTCGCGGTCCGAACAAAAGCAAGAGAGGCTTGTTTGGGATAGTAAAAGGTCCCTGTTTCAAAGCGCCACTAGCAACACATCCACCAAAGTCTGAAGTCCTAGCCGGACAATGAAAGTGGGTGACTTTTGGTGCCAAGTATGAATCGCCGCCGTTATTTTGCAAATTTACAGATAAAGTGATATTCCATGGATTAAAACGAGATACGAACTCACAAAGGCAGTGAAATAATTCTTTGTTCTAAACAGGTTATAAATAGTAGGGAAAAACCAGTCGACCTATGGAAACAAGTGGGGAGGTTCACCTCTTAAATTGGTGCTTTAATTGTGTGAACCATAATTTACGGATTCCAGCAGTAACTGATATGCAGAACAAAGTTGCTCATGTGGACAGGAAATGGACAAAATCACGGGAAACGGAATTGTATTCATCATCGGGACAGAAATTTTCGCAATTAAATAAGCCGGAAAACCAATGCAATCAAGGACCTAGAAATTTGGATATAAGAAAGGTGTTAGATGATGAATGAGCCTGACCTGTGATGACGAAAGTTGTGCGCAGAGAAAATGCTAGAAATACACTGTCATATCGTAAAAAACAGAATATCATATTTACTTTAGGTAATAGATATGGGAAAGGGAAATAGCGCTGAACGATGAAATTTCTTATACAAATGGACGATTTCCCGAAACTGGCACAAACATTTGTTTGAACTCACTACGTGCAGCATCTCGAGGTGAGTTGTCTATTGTTTCTCTCAAAGTGCACTACGACTTGTTGGTGAGTGGTAAGTAAAGAACTACCCGTTAATTGCATAGACTGCCTCAGATGAAGAAGAATGTGACACTTATATACCGTCTTGACGGAAACGGTTTATGTTTACATGGCGAAATGCAGAGCTACTCAAACAGATGTATGCAAACAAAACATGGCATGACTGGACGTTGCTAGAATCTTTTCGGTTCGAGTCTAAAGTTTTTCCAGTTCACACGTAGATTTTGCCGTCAAAACAGAGAGGGAGAGACATATATAGACCAGCGTCAGATAAAGGTCAACTGCGCAGCTTGTTTTAATGAGACATTCATTCCCCGTTCAGCTCAAAAACTGGAACAAAATTTAGCTCAGTTTCATATTTCTCATTCGTGAACAATTCAGCATCATGAATATGTTTCCAGTACTTTTGGCCGGATTGTTGCAGTAATGGTTTTTTCTATAACTTTTAATTCTTTTCAAATGCATCGTTACCGATGGCGTTAATAGGATCTGCACTTTCATTCTGAAGAAGTGCACAAGTACCAGAGTTATTGGACTAGATGCCACTAAATGATCAAAAAGAAGGAACTGTGTTTAAAACAACAGAGTTTAGTGAATTTTGCTGGTAAAAAGCAATACGTTACCTGGTAGCCTTCGCCGTTACAACAGGTAGTATTACTAGTGGCGTGAAAATTAAACTACAATTTGCTAACATTAGTTTATGAACCGCATTTTCTTTAATGGCTGAAATGGGTGCAGTACGATGAAAAAAGTGGGTTCCTAACATAGTTCTCCGTTAAAGAAACCAATTTAACGATGATCACGGTAATAACAGCGTTAAACTTGGTAATACTACATTACTACCTCAACGCTAATACCGCTGTAACAAATATCATCACTATGATCAATTTCATAAGTCCGAAAACCAAAGTTGAGGTTTTCCCCAGAGATGATCGCAATATATGTACACTTCAGTTGTCATCTGGTGAGTCGATCGGCCTGACGGATGCAAAGTGAGCAGAATGGTTACAATGTAAGAAGAAGCTTCGTCTGCTACTCTTTCTCTTTCTGACCGGGTTAAAGAAAAGCTGTCTGCTTGATCAATGATCCATCCCTGCCTTATAAATATAGTCACTTGCTCATCACCGAGGAATTCGTTTCGACAGTTCCCATTCCCATTACTTTCTCTCCTTCTTCAGACGGGTAGTCGTTCACGCCAACTCTTCATTCCTAGTTGTCTTCTTTTATTCCCAGGTCTACAAAGCACTAGGACACTGTTCCTCCTTCTGTTTTTCCGACGACCTTCAGTCTTTCTGTTTTTATAAATAGAGTCAACAACCTGAGGCTTGATTATTCTCCACAAGCATCCTCCTTTACAACATCGTTTGATCTCGATATCTACCCCCTTCGATGTAATTCGACTTGTGTAATAAAAAAACAACCGAGCATTCCAAAGCAAACGTAACTGTTTACCGGCCATTTTTCCAAGTCCATATCTTATCTTGAATTCTCGTGAGTGCGGATAGTTGGTCCACCCGTTGAAATCAGATCACGCCTTTTCCGTGAGCCTTTTTGAGCCCCAGGCCTGTGGTGGCATAAACTGGAAAACCATCCATCTTGCACAGCTGCTTCTACACAAATTTTATTCGACATTTTCTGTCTGCCTGTTGTCACAACAAAATGTCCAAGACCCGACTGAATGCTAGGCTAGGTTTTGAAGTTGCTCTGCAGGCAACTCGAGATGCCATAAAAGGCTCCAGACAATGAACGCCTCTGAAATAATGGATATCCTCCGTCTCAGTCAGCTATTTTTTAGATGCCGCCAGATCTGACCCTCCGGAGGCCACGTAAAATGCGTCTTTTGTTGGGCTGCATTCTGGTAAGTGGCAATGAACAATTAAAATGTGGGAAATTGCAAAAGGCTACAGCTATCCACCGTAGCTGTAATCCGCACCGACTGACTGGGTGAACTGGTCCATGAAGATTTTATGTAAATGAGGTAATCTAATAGTTCAAAGACTCACGGAGTCACCCACATAAAGTTTGTCTGGGACCCTGGGCAGAGCATTTTGATTCTTACACGGATGCCACTCAGTTAAACAGTGCACGCAGATTTCGAGTCTCCATTAGCGATTAAGGTTATCCCAGAGATCGATTTTTGAAGGTATAAAGTTAAATTAGCAGATTGTCTTCCGCCGTCTCTTTCGAGAATGATGAAGCTAAAATAAGATTCAGAGTTTAAAAAATGTCCATATCCATCTGTGTTAAGAAGCGCATTTCTAAGGCCTGATACAAATCGGTGATTAAACCTATGTGCAAGAAAATTAGTAGATCCTTCTCTGAAAATCACACGGGAATTAGTTTTTTTCAGAGTTGCATTGGAGCTGCCTGGGGGGTTTATCCAGATGTTTGCAGTTCGGATGAAGCGTCACCACTTATTAGGAAGGCTCGATTGGCATTTACAAAGTTGGGCTTTGACTTAACACTAGGTTGTCAGTCAAGAATCGACCGTGTAAAACAATGTTAAGATCGGTTGTCTTTTTCGGGCCCAGAACCATAGCCGCTCCAAACAGAATATATGCGAATGATTTCGGTGTTTCATAATCGTTGTCTCCGTGGTGTCGCTCGAATGTGGTCGGGGGATTGTCTTATTAGATCACAGGTGGGACATCGGGTGTTGAGTAACAATGCTCAATTGGCCAAACAAACACTGAATCCCAATAAGTTAAGGTGGTTGGGACATGTTTTAAGTACGTCTGTGTACGCTGCTCTCCAAGGCAGATAATGCTTGTACTGTAGAGCGAAAGTGCGGAAATCCAAATCTGAAAACTGTCTCGAGTAGGTCAAGTTATTCTACCAAGAGTTTCCAACAGAATGGCTGTGAACCCTAGAAGATATAGCTATTCATAGCAGTTAATGGCACTCACGCGTTAAAACGATTCTGTTTCTCTGCAGTTGTAAATGTTGAGCTAATGATTCTTCTGTCAGTAATTTTCGGTTCAAGGAATTAGCGGCGCAACCATGGTACTTCCCTGCAAGTTTAATGGTTGCGCAAACTGAACTGAACTGCACAATTGTTGGTCAGCAAGCAATGCGCATCAGTTTAAAATGTGTACCATATAAAGATCACTGTGTGACCAAAATAGGACGCAAGTAAATGAGAAACCTCTGGAGACTAGAAAAATGGTAAATCGGTGTTGTTTGTAGGTAACGTTCATATTATAAAACAGTACTGCACTCAAATTTCGTACGTTATGACGACCATGACATTGTTTGTATGCGCAAGTGATTTGCAAAAGTAACATAAGCAATCGATCGATTCATAGTGCTCAAAAATCTGGTACTAGAATATGTGAGTCAGCGTCGGACAACAATATAGAGCACATTTAGCAATAAATCTGAAAGAGGTGAACAGACTAAATGATGTAAGGAGTGTACCGAAGAAACGATGCGCCATGTATTGGTTTTAATTTTGAATATTATGATGTTAATAAGACAACGTTGTTGGTACATGCAATGCGACAGCATTTCGAATGCCGTGGATAGTCTTCCTCTAGGCAAGTTTTTGGAAAAAACTAAACACGAGTTCATAACACAAGTCTAGCTGTTTTGCAATCAAACGGTCTCTTCGAGGTATTTCATATCAACACGAACTGTTCTCCCAGTTCCGTGGTTGCGATGCAATTTAGATATGGGTATGCAACGAAGTAGCCTGATAAATTTCACCTTTCCTGACCATATTTCGATCTCGCTGGTCCCATCCGGATAGTAACCTTTTGAAATATGTAACTGGAATACCTAACCCGCTCCGAAATTCCAATTTGGCTTAATAACAGAATAAACATGGTTGAAAACTACTAGGATGAGAATGTTTCCAATTACATGGACGCAATATATTCACAGAGAAAAGATAGTTCTTCACCTGCAACCTAGTATTTTATGCAGTCATAAAAATCATCGACTCATCATACAGATACTAGTGGACCTCGGCTAAATGAATTTTGTTCGTTACTTTCCGGCACCGATAAGTCACCCGGCTCCAGACAATTTCCTTGGATTTTCTGACCTTCATACTGTTTCCGTGAACATTCGTTTCATTCACCACCTGGAATGGTGGATGGGGATAGCAATTTCAACACAAATGCTTGAACACTTGTATTTTATGCCAATTTGCTTTTCTCCCTGGAGTGGACTGACGGGACGGTATTGTGGATCCATTGAAATCGGAGGAGGTTTGCGGTGAAAGCACAGATTCCTTGTAGTCTTGTGTCTATATTTGCTGACTTAGCAGTAGTTGTGCTAGTATTAGTAATGGTAGCGGTAGCAATTGGCATTACTGTTACTACTATATTAGTAGCAGTTATCGCAGAAGTGCAGTGGTACTGGCAAGAGTATTAGTGGCAACAGTAGCAGTAGTATTAATAATACTGGTGTCAATAATAGTATTAATAGTGGTATTGGTGATAACAATCACAATAATAATATTAATATCTGTGAAGGAAAAAATGAGATTCCGTCTGTCCCATTCGTTCCGAATTGATTTGTTAGAGATAAAAGCAGTCTTCAACTTACTAGTTTATTTTACGTTGCCATTTTAACTCAAAAAAACGTTATACTCTATGAGTAGCAAATTTCAGACTGTTTGTCTACAATTCCACAACTGCTGAATCGTTCTTTCTTAAGGTCCAAATGAGTATTGCTTGTCTGAGATTTGCCAGTGGTAAATAATGAGAAATTCCTTGCAGAAGACTGGACTCATTGAATGTTTGTGAAAGGTACACAAAACCGTCGCACACATGCACGCACAGGTACACACTGGAACTGTTTTAAGGGCGACAATCGTGCGAATTCACGCAGTTCCATTCGAATTCACTTCAGTCTTATTAGGTTTCGTTCTCATGCAGGCAGCCTCCTGTTTCCTTTTGTTTGAAGTGGTATAAAAAGCTATTTTCTTCGCCCATAACAGTAGGCGCAACTAGTTTGTGTTCCAGTACTCACCAACTTTCTACACCCACCCTTCAAAATTTCGAAAGGCGCAGACATATCTTATCAAGATGCAACTTGCAGTGAGTTCAGACTAATCTCATTTTATACACCTGGACCATACTACTGTTCATGTACATCTCACAATTCGTCGCGCGTGTGGAACTGAGGTTACTTGGACTAACTGACTGTCCTTTTGAATACACATTTCATCCCCAAATCCCAGGTCATCCAGTCAGAGTTAAGCTCGGAAGTGTTAGACCCAGTTCCCCTAATAATAAGGCTCCGTATAGGAAAACCCGGGGGTTTCACCCTAAAGGCGTGTTTCCAACGAATCAGGTACGCTTACCCGACCTTGTAAGGGGGAACTGACTGGTGGGAGAGAATCGACTGGAATCGACGGGGCATTTCTCGAGTCTTTCTTCTAGGCTGTTGGACCTTCTTGGCTGGCAGTTTTAAATTTCCTGAGGAGATTTAGGTGGTGAAATAGTGAAACACGCCTTCCAGGCAAAAAGCTCTGGTACAACTCCTAGGCTCGCCTCTGGATGCGCGGCCCTGCAGACCTCTAACAGAAATAAATCTGATGCTGCCTGGTTTAACGGTGACAGGATTACCTGAGGTTTTTGAGTAAGATGCGTATTTCGAATGGCTGTCTGTTAGACAATATGTCGCATTTATCGATCTGGATGCTTTCTGTTTTCCAGTGCTGTTCATTTCTTTTTTGATGGGTTTAGTTTTCTAGCAAGCTCTATTTGTCCCCTTAGCTAGTTTGTTGGCTACGCTGCAAAGTGGTTGTTAGGTCTTTTGCATTTTACTGTCATCCTGCCCGCCAGCAACACTGTCGTGATACAAACTTGAAAATTTGGAATGGTGAATTTCGTGCTCGTCCCGGTTTTACCAAAATGAGTCTAGGCCCAGATTCTGTTGATCACGCGAATGTTTAGTATCTCAGATCCTAGTTCCTTCTCACAATTGGGTAGTCGTGAAACCTTTGCAGCCAATGAGCCGTGTGACACATTCCACAACTGTGTTCATTTGCTCAACTCGTAAGACGGAATCATTGATTCACCTCGCATGACTCCATCATCCAAAAGTTTTCACGAATTGACAATCTTCAGTCCTAACATCCCATCCAGTTTTATTGTAGATGCCCGTCGATGTGCACCGCTGCGGATTCCTCATATTTACGGAACGGCAGCCCAAAGTTTTCACAATTTTTTCCTTAATTAGCTGAGAAATACGGTTGAAATGTAAATTATTTCACAACTATACAACTGTTGCCTAGGAATTTTCTGCATAGAAATAATTTTTGATCTAGAATGTCTAAATGCATCCTTTATTTATTATTAGCAGTCAACGGTTACCTTGCCAATGCACGTCACTTCTTGTCCATCTGTGATGTGAGCACAATTATCTCCGGATTAATTTGAATTCAATTAAAGCGAGAAAACTATGGATAACGTGAGCCCGGAAAGGCCCTGGTATATCTTGTCGAAATGTCCATGCAAGCCAGTGGGGTCTCTGAAGCTTGCAATTTCTTCGTGATTTAGGTCATTAAATGTATTTTGCTTTCCTTCTTTTGCATTTTTATTTTCGTTATTATCGACAGATTAAATTACGTCAGTTTCAAGAAACTTCGCACCCAGTTAAAAATTGCCAACTCAGGAATTAGACTGGCGACAGGAGGATATAAACGCTCCACAACTTTGACCGTTTGACTGTTGCCTATCAGAAACACATCGGTCTTGCCTTCAGTGTTATTCTCATTCTTTGACCTCCCAACGACCGAAGCTAACAAAAAAGCTATCATTCGACGTATTCCAGCCTTGTTGTTCCCTGTAACCATTATCAATGTGGGTTCAAACCTAGACGTGCCGTTGACGCGATTGCCTTTATTTAGGGTCTTATCGCTAACTCCTTAGATGTTCCTGAGTCACACTTTTTGCCATTATTCTGCCTCATTTACCTTAGTACATCTAACAATAATTCTCCAAGAAGCAGATTGTCCTTGATATTTTGTGCCTACAACTTTATCATTGCAATAATGTGTCTCCAATCAAACTGTGCATATCGAAGTAAATGGTCCGGATTATTTCAAGATTTACCTGTGTGTTTTCCTACTCCGGGTACATCACTGATTCATTGGTGGCCACCCCATGAAAACCTTTCACTTATTTGGGTGACTGAGAGCTTTGTCAATCCATCTCTAACCAACATGATTATGCTCATTTATCGTGGAATGTCTATTAGATTTATGGTCACCCCTCTATTAAGGTTAGGCTTTATGAATACATTTCTTCTCTCAAACGGTAGTTTCTTGTCAAACCTCTGCCAACTGACTCAGCCTTGCCACACGCGTTTCATAAGTAAAGGAAGTACGTGGGTGTGAAACTCAATACTGATTTACAATGATTTGTCCACACGTAGGATAGTGAAAAGAGAAGTGTCAACGATTATTTCCCCACAGAGGCAGACTCAAACAGGTTTACGCTAGGCAGGATGACACTGATTATTTTATACCAGAATGCATTGACAGTTTCACAAGGCTGATCCCCCAGTTATCCACCGTGATCGACTCGCTCTCCTCTTTTCGTGTGGGAAGTCGTGTCTCAACTATGCCCGTTGACTCGTCCATCAAAATATCGGTGCTAATTAAAAATTTGTAAGCAATATCCTTGCTCACTCTATCAATTCTTTGCATTACTGTTCACTTGCATTTTATTCAAATTCATTAATACAAATCCCATTTGAACTCACTCGCCTCCACATAAACGTTTAACGTGGTTTCCCATTGTATGCATAAACTTGTATTTTATTACCAAATATAAATTGGTTAAGACATTTTAGCACAGTCTAGCTGGAATGGACCAGCTTTGCCATTTTCTCGGTTCACATTTACACTCTTCATCCATTCACTTATTCAGCTGAATTGCGGGTCTTGTTCAACTTGGAGCGAATCCGAATATAATATACTATAGCATAATTTCTCCAAAAATGCTATTTTGTCAGTGTATTTCGGAACCTTTACTCAGCTGTGATACCCATTTACTATATACTACTGACAAGTGAGATTTCTTAAAATGTTTTCACGCTTTCTTGTTTCCTTGTTGGTTTTGTGCCTTTCATTTGAAGTTGTTTTTTGTCTAATCCAGGTTGTTCGGAAGCCTTCTTTTGTAACTTTCTCCCAGTGTGCTGTAAATAGTCTTTTGAGGACCCGGAGATCTCACGCATGAAATCGAGGGAGACATTGCACTTTTTGGACATGAATCCCTTTAAACGATACTCTTAGGTAAAGACGATTGTAATAACCTACTGGAATCACCAGAGTTGACTGTTTTTAGTCCGTCTTTTCACGTGGGTTTGATTACATTCAGAGCTGGTTTGGCAGACTTTGACAACTATAGAATTGACCCGACTGTAAAAAGTCCTCGACCTTAGCGGGATTCAGACCCACGACTGGGAGCAACCCATGCATTTGATCCGCGTGTGCTGGACGGTTACCCATCCAAACTGCGCAGGTATATGCTGTGCAAATGAGTGGGTTGAATCCGTACATGGGTTCGAATCCCTCCGAGATAGAGTACCCTTCAGACTTGGACCAATTCTACATTTATTTGAAGTGTCAAGAATATCGATATTTTAACCATCACGCAGCAAGCAGTTGCCTACTGCAACTTATTTCATTCCATCCTACCTATCCTCTGACAGTACATTCTTCTTTGCACATTACTGAGTTCACTCACACCCACTGGGGCAATCCTGTGTACTGACCTGCCGGGAGCTTTTCGTGGTTGCATTGTACTGGCCTCGCAAATTCAACAATGCAGTAAGTTGTGCTACTTTTCCGCTAAGCTATTTGAGTTGAGCGTGCAGACTAAATTAAGCTATGGAAGTGCCTTTGGAATATCCAACAAAATTTATTATTGACGTGATGTCTAGCTTTGAATTTTCGGAATCCCTAACTTTTGCACTCGATGGCAAACTCTTCACTGACATTGAAGGTAAGATTATCCGTTGATGCCAGTTTAAATGACAAGAACTATTGTGCCTGGTCCATCTACTGTTCTTTCGCAAATGTACAGATTGCGACGTTGGTTAACTGAAGGTAAATCAGCAAAATTTGATGTGCTATAGGGAGAGCTTCTGGCGATTATTAATTCGCTCTACGTGTGCGTTGGAAGCATCAGCATTTAAGTAAAATTTCAACAGCTATTTTTCACAAAACCAACTACAAGGATTTTTGTTGATCAACTTTTACAATCATACTTGCTTTGTACAGTTATTAAGCCAAGAATCACAGAGGTTTAAGCGTAAACGGGGCTAAAAGCGACTGAGTCGATTGGTGGTAAAGACTCTACCCACATCTACACACAGAAAGATAATAATGAACGCCCACAACTAAGTAGATAAACAAGTACAGATATTCTGGAACGCTACTTGGTGATAAGGAACACGGAATGGAGGACAGAAAGCGGCCGCCACTGATGGGAAAGTATGTAACCAGCCAGAAAACTTTGAAGCGGGAAAAGCATCTGTGAATAAGCAAATTGACTGAGTATGGTTCAAAATGTAGTTGTCTGGATGAACCCAACGATATCCCAATAGAATACTAACTGTCTGTGATCAATATGTTCCTATGGGTGCCGTTTGGGGGTAAACGGCAACAAAAATTGCCTCTCGGTAAAGTGGTTGATTTCTGTGGAACCTTCCACAAATGCTCTGATGTAGTTAAAGCGCTTCATGTCACAAGATGTGGATAAGCTGCTCACGGAATCACCCGCTGGTAAGCCGACCTGCCAACACACACATAGATATAAAGAGAAAGAGAGAGAGAGACAACATAATGTCTAGAGACATTTGCAAATTTCATTTTATTCTTGGAGTTTTATTTCTCATTCCTGTTTAGCTTGGATAACGCTCATGAAATCCACAGTTAGGATTCAAATTCTAATCGAAGTTCACATAACCAATCATTTTTTCCGGTGGATTCCGCCTTTGTCGCTCATCCCGACGATTTTACTGTCTGTTAGCCTTCATGAACCGCTAGGATTGATTTGTGTACCGGGTGACCTACAGCAAACCGTAGAGCGGAATGCAGTCTTATGGGCGATTGATCTGCCGTTGGTGGTATGGCATCGGCAGAGAAGATGAAGGTTAGGATGTGTTCAGACCAGACTGTAATGAAATCCGTGTGGCCTAGCATTAAATTTGATGAATGGTCTCTAAACTTACGGACGGTCTTATGGATCTGTGTTAAAGCTGATTTTAGTGACGCTAGACCGAATGATGAACGAAGTAGAATACTAAAAAATACTGCTGAAACTCTGACCAACACTTTGGTGCCATACAGGAAACTTTCCATTCCACAATAACAAAGCACGTTTTCGTCGACCGGGAATTGCTCAATGGTCTAACAAGACTAACGGCATACGATTTCTTCGATGGTCAACCGCCTAATTACCTGGGTTTGAGTCCACCTGAAAGGCGTGCTGGCGTATATTTTGCGAACTGAAAAACGTCAAATTATCTTTATCGAACTAAACAGAACGAAAGGAAGACCAGCATCGCAGGCAGTTAGAATCTCGTAGCAGTCCCTCTATGACACCAGTAAGCAATGTCGCATTTGGCGGAACATGTTAATATTCCGCCTTATTGGTCTTTTTTGTGTACTGTTCAGCTTTTTAAATGCTCGAATCTTCTAAATTCCACTGACGCTAGGTTGGAACGAAATTCCAGTACTATGCCGCGACCTAGCAGCAGGACGCAAGCAATGGGGAAGTTCCGGTTGTTTATTACTGCCGACCACTACCATCCTTGATTTATCATCGGGATCAGTGGAACTGCAGCATATAGAGGAATCGACCAGATTAGAGGCACAGCATATTTTTAGGTCTTTGTGCTTGTTTGATTAGTGGATCGTCACTCGATGCCCTGTCCACGTACTGCAACGAAAAGGAACACGGCATTGTACACAATAAAACCGGAGACGGGTGCATGATGTTCTCATCTGCTGAATCCAACTGAGAGCGAAAGAACAAAATTCCTGTCCTAAAAAGCCATCAAAATAGGATAGATAAAATCATAACACTTTTGAGTGGAAAAACCGAATTCAAGTGCCTGAATACCTTCGTTGCCGACTATGAAAATGCAGTGGCCACGATGACGGACGAAACAACCAGCAAAACAGTTGGAAGCAGATTTGCTGTAGACCAGCCAATTCGAAACCTACGACACCGGTTGCTTTCTTTGATTTTATTGCGATCGGAAAAAACGTCAAATTTCTCTTCAAATCGTCGTTAAAGCCGGAAGTGCGCTACCGTAGCAACCGTAAAGAAAGATTCTAGGACGTCAGAAATCAGCATTTAAAAGTCATTCATGAGGACCGTACCTGAAACTGTTGCAAAACAAATCATGATACTGATTAAAAATATCACCCTGGTGATTGTGCTGAAAACTTGGGTTTCCCTTTGTTCAGATCGTTACGTGCTAGCTCTGTTTTCTAACAAAATGTCAGTAACAAAGCAGGAATAGAAATGTGGGTGAAATCATCATAACTATTTTATTTTGCTTGTCTTGCACTGATCATAAATTAAGAGTAGTCGCAGTCGTTTAACCTCATATTTGCTTACTTGTATATACGGGACTAGTTGTTGGTTGCTAATAGAAAAAATTATTTTTCTCGGTAGCATATTCTTTGCAGAGCAAAAGCAAAAATATAATTAAACTTGCAGATCTTAGGGAAACAACAGTACCAAAGTTACTGCGTGTGACAGGTGGAAATCTTGACCTCCAAATTATTGCAGCTGAGTTATGCCGCTAGGCATACATCTCAAAATATCGATTTCTCAAAAACGTTCAAGAAGACCAGCACCTGTAAAGCACGATGGTTGAGAAGCAGCGGTCTCTATGGACAAGGAACAGCTCGAAGTAAAACCTGCCATGAGACTAGGATGGCAGATACCAATGAGAATGACAGTAATTTATGCTACAAATTGGGGGCAGAAAACTGCCTAATTAGCAGTCCAGAAGGCGAGGTGGTGCCAGAATTTTTATATATTCCTAGTCGATTCGAGCGGAAAAAGACCAAACTTTGTTTTATTTGAGCTACCGATAATCACAAGCTAATAACAAAACATTCATTTTAATTTATAGTTCACCAACTTGTTTTTTACAGTCGCGCTTGCATCCAAGTCACCATAAATACTAACGTTATTCCCTTATCATCCCGTTCCATTCATTAGGCCCTTACGAGCTCGCGGTACTTGCCGGTTCTCCTTTGGACGTTGGCTATATGAACTCCTTAATTGAATACTGTTCTAGATGTGATGGATGTTTGCCATCAGCAATGGTCTGTGTTAAAGAACTGATAGTGCAAGAATTGGATGAAATCTGTGATTGAACAGAATTTTCGTCATCCCATTTCCAACTGTCTGTCTCAAGAGATCAAATATAATTTGCTTTCTTCTTTTTCTTTTGTTCCTTGTAAAATCCGGACGAGGGGGGGGACTCTGCATTTGAATTTATCCACTTACAATAAATGACCACGGTATTATTATTGAAATCATTTTGCAGTCGCATAAAAAGTTAAACACAGGAAAAAAATGAGCGGATGAGAAGGTTAAACGGAGTCTCTCCAAGGTCAAACCATTTTTGAATAGGACTGTACAGTTCCTGAGATGGGGGCGTAACACTGAAATCGAAAGCAGCCAACGGTATGTGATATAAGATTATAGTTCACATTTTGTTGATTATACGTTGACAAGTTATCATGATCTGAAAAGAAACAACTACAAACAAAAACTGACTGTGTGACACTATATTCATAATGTGCGATGATATTGCGACTTCGGATGCTCACAATCCCAATTCCTACGCCCCTTGATCTCGGCCATTCCCATCCTTGATGGAAGTTAATTAGCGCCTAATAAATGTCCAGTGTGCATTGATGTCCGTTATCAGGTTCTCGATTACGTTAAGCAAGAATATTTTTGCATAGGGCTGCGAATAGGAAAACAGTCAGTAGATTAGTCAGTACGTCACTCAACTGACTGGTTGTGGAAGGCGAAGGTCTCACGATTTGTCAAGCGCCTTCGGATAAAAATTCGTTTCCTGGATTGACCACCTGGTCGCATATGAGGCCGTACAATTACGGTCAGCTAAACTCCACACCTTATTGTACTAGGTTCCATGGAGAACTCAGATCATTTTTAAGGATCCAATGCAGTATGATTACCGATTAGCCAACCCATGACTCCTAGTTGTGCGGCCAATGAATACAGTTGGTTACATTTCGGTGAAATCATGAAAATCATAACTGTGATTGAAAGGTTTTCATGATTGTGAAAAAAATGCTCACCTAATTGTCAAACTGACACTCACGATCATTTGGCAGATGAAAATTTGTCTAAGGATGGCCTACCATATATCAACTCTTCGTTGAGGCTGAGATTTTGGGAATTCCTAATAGTAAGATCTACTGATAAATTTTAACGGTAATGTAATTCACACAATAAGTAGTGCCCAACTGGATTAGAGGGTTTTGTTTCGGGTACGATACAATTCCTCGTGAACCTCAGTTTTGGCTTTATCATAGCAACCATTTTATGTGTTACAAGACTGCAACCAATTCACACACAGAGCTGCACAAAAATTGGTCGACATTCCGTTGGGAACGATTTATTTCGCGCAACTTGATTCAAATTGCATTATAATAAGTATTCAACATGGTTATTTTAATGAGTTTTACATTTATAATCCCACGAATGCGAATAGATAGCGTCTCAAGACAGTCCAGGACTTCGCTGTGCATTGACAGTCCTCCGTCCAGTTGGCTTAGTTTGTATTTCTGCCACTCTTTTGCCTCGCTCCTTTACTAGCGTATCAGAAACAGGACAGATAACGAAACCAGGTAAAGTGAGCCTCTTGTCTAGACTGACCTCTGGCTTTTACTCCGACTCTGATTGCCACCGGACCAACGTTTGTAGTTGGCAGGTCTCGTGACCGCTGGAGCAAACGTCTTTTATGAATGCAGTTTAACTACACTCTCGTATTTAAACATACTGCTCTTTAGGTGTGTGAGGCTGTTGTTTTCTGCTAACTGACGAAGAATTTGATGGTTTATGTTAGCTATCCATATAAGGGCCTGCTGAAACTCAGTCCGTCCAACCGAGCACGAACATCCATCTATCCCATGATTATTCCTCTCATCGATTCTCCTCGAAAGTTTACTTAGGATAGTGTAGGCCGGAATTAAAGTAGTCGGAGATTCATCTGATCTCAGCTGCAAACAATAACATCTCATCTGCATTCATCATGCCATGTGTAACATTTATCTTTCACACAACTAAGACCTGTCGATAGATATGAAATTAAATGAGTAGGAGTAACTTCAGTTCTAAAATCCGTTAGTACTAGGCAAGCTTACCACCTCACACATCTACAGATCCCCATTGTATTCGTTCCCCTAACTAGATCTGTCTTTATTAATAGTAGAAACACTTCTATCAGTGAATTCTTCACTGTTTGCATTTAGGACCCCAAGCCATCAGCTAGTCTTTTTTTAAAATATAACCTGATGGCCATTGCAAGTAAATTTACGCGACTGCGCAGGATGTCGAGTACTTACACACCATCCGCCCCAACCATGCTAGTTTGTGATGGTCATTAAAAATCGTTCCGGGATATCGGGCTTCTGTTTTGAATAATTACGAAAGACAGTTGATCAGGAGGGCCATCAAAGATCTGTGTTATCAGGTAACTTTGTTACCCGCCTCTGAACATCAGCAAAACCTCGCTACTGGTCATTTACATTTTGACACCGTTTCATTCGTCTTCAAACAGCTCCAACTAATGTAGTCATTTTCAGGTTACGGTCTATCCATCTTAACAGCCTGCCATACGTGACAAGATATCGTCACCATAAACCAAAAACAACTGATCCACTGCCCTAGGAATTATTAAAGATCATGCCAAGCCTAATTATCGCACGTACCCAACTCACGCGAAGCCCTTTGATTCTCTCCGACCGATCAGTACCTCAACTCCGCTCTAAGCATTCCAGTTCTGTTGTGAACGGGGTCAATTTCCGGTGTTTGCATGAAGCCAACACAGGTGGGCACTACTGACCATGGTTTCCGGAAGTTGGCAGTAATTTGCATTTCATCTTTCAAAGCCTGTTATGGATAATAGTTATCTGAAGCGTTTACTGCATGTTTTTCCGGTCTTAAGTTATCAATCGCCTGGTCAACACGGACAGTAATTATGCAAGTGTGAACGTACATAAGCTGCATGCATTTCTTCCAAGCAAAGACGGCGGTGTTTGGACGTCCAATCTTACCTCACTGACTGGCTGCTGGTCGTCGTAATGCTTCCGAACTGACTAAAAGTTTGTATTTATTAGATGCCAATACGTGAGCGGAAGCAGTCGAACTCTACTAATTCCGACCGTGCTTTGTCCTGTTTCAACGGCGAAGTGACATTTTTTGCGGATCTAAGTGATAAGCTGCAGCTTTCTGAGTTTTACACAAGCGGAAAATGTTTCCCATTTTCCCACATTTTGTTAATAATTGCCAGGGTTTATTTAAGACTGGGAAATAACCACTTTTAGTGACTCCGGCTTCAGTATGATTCGATGAGACTAAATCAATCTTTTCAAGCACCACAACTTAGTTGTGGTCACTAATTTAATTTTGCAATGTTTCAACGGTGTTCGAAATATGTTGTTGGTAAGAAACACCTTTTGTGATCCCTTCCGACCACTAGCGGTCTGTATATTTTAGTCAGTGCACTGGATTGAAGGAGCATCCAACTAGTTGATTTCTGTCTCAAAAGCTTAAGCTAGTAGATTATTAACTTCGATGGAGAAGTCTGACTTAGCTATAGAACAGGGCCCAGGCCTTTTGTGTGGGATTCTGGTGTTAAATCAACTAGGGAGTTTTCAAAACTAGGAGGAATTAGACAGGACAGTACCGTGCGCACATATATGGAAAGCAGACGTTCTGTACTGTTACTGGTGTACATTTAACTGACAAGGTGATCAGAATTGTTAAATTCTTATTTACCTATATAGGTTCTACGTTTAAGATATCGAAGAATGACAGTAGCCATGCGGACGATGAACAGGCGAACAATGATGGATAATAATAATGGACGCAGACCGAAGACTACACTGTCATGAAGTATACATTATATTTTTATATGAGAAGTTGTGGATGAGTGGTGCGCTGCTCGTCAGTAGTTAAAGAGATAACATGTAACGTTCAGGTACATATTTCAATCACGTGGTTCTGAAATCCGCTTTGGCGGGGCTCTTCTGGTGTTGCTGAAACCCGCATATATCATCTGCCCCGAGCGTTACCATTTCGTCCATGCATGTAATAGTCTGCTTTAGACAACCATCACAATGATAACAGTAGTTCACGAGAGCCTTCAAATAAGCAGAAGTCAATGACCCCGGCCACTGTACGACCAAGTAATACGGTTCTGGAAGGTAATTTATAAGAATTAAAGCAGCAAAAATTCTAATATCTAGTCGGCGCTTCCGGGTTAGTGGACACCAGAACAACAAGATAATTAAGAAACTTATGATAAAATTAACCGTAAGTTTAACTGTGTGTCTGATCATAATCATTACAATCAATGTATAAACTGAGTTTCGTATCAGTTCACCGCATGCTCACTTTTCTTTGACCATTCGCTTGGTTTAGCCACAAATATATCTTCAATTAGTAATTATCAATTGATTCTAATTAAAACCGGATGGCCCAACTCACATGTTCATGCTTTAAGGGATCAGTCTAAGCGGAATAACGACCAGATATACCGAAACGGGAAAAAAGAAGCGTTGATTTGCTATTATTTCACCGAACTTAAAGTGCTCATGATAAATAGTTTAAAAAATGGCATCAGTTATCAGTGAAACAATTCCTAGATGCATGATCTTCTCAGCACAGGAAACTGAAATCGAAATGAAGTAGTAAGCAAATCGTAATGCGTGCAGAATTAGAGAAATAAACTTATAGAACAACCTTAGTCACCAGAGCCTCGGAACAGTCAAGGAGGATCTGTTTTTCGCCAATCGATAAATTGGTTACATGATAATCCAATGTTTCAAGAGCATAAAATCCCAGTAAAGCGAACTGGATTTAACGGGCATTGATATTTCTCAGTCCACAGATAGGCTAGCACTTTGACTCACCACATTGCAGTAATTGTGATACCATCGCAATACAACCCTGGATTATCTGCGGCATGCCTATGCAGTTGGATGAAACGGTTGCTGTGAGACAAACTGTCAAAAATACCGTGACTGGCCCCTGAATGACAAAAGGACAAATCTTGGATTAACATCTCTATTTTGCTAGAACTTGAATATTATTTTTGAAAATCTGGACCAAGGTAAAATATGAATTCGGTAATTTCCCGCCTTTATGGATGATTTTTCGCGCTCTCTTTCGTGAGCGAATGACCAGTTCGTGCCACACAGTGCATCTACTTACAATCGACTTTTCACAGCCATTCCAAATACCTTGCGATTTGTCGTGAACCCTGTTACTCAGCAAATTCCCTCCTCAGAGAAACCTGGAAACAGTCGGGGGTAGTATCTACTACTGCTGTTGAATCTATCATAAATAATCGAAAAAATATTGACAACCTCAAATAGCATAAAGAATAAACAAATTAAAAGCTCAGTGCTAATCCTGTCCACTTTGTAAAAGTAATAACTTCTCTGCTGCACTGATCGTATGCTTGTACAGAAAAACCATACATCGACTGGCAATAGATTGTCATGTTGGGAATTTTCCAGCTGTGGAGAATTCATCATGAAACATGGTGTTATCCATAGGTGGATTCAAGATAAACCTCATTGCTAGTCCGGCCAATATCATTTCCGTGCTAGTCCTCAAAGTGCACCGTGTGAAAAACTGATTTCGCCGTGAAACTCCCCTGAATGATAGAGGGGAAGCATTGAACTTAATTTGTAGAAGCGATGGCATCGGAATGCGGTTTCCTTGGTCGGGCGCGCAATTTGCCGACCTTGCGTGAGGTTAATCAGGGCAGTTTTCACATCCTAAATTCCTTTTCGCATCCACAATTTCATTTTAAATCGAAAAACATGATTTGCAACCGATTATTTATTACTCTAACCGCCTGTTGACTGATGGAACTAAAACATAAGCAACGTTTGCACTCATATATGCGGGAAAGTCGTCTGTATCACTTGTTGAAGATGTCACGGGGTTTTGTGGCTTATTTGGAGTTGTCCTGTGTAACCAACTGGAGAAAACAATGTTCTTTTGAGTAAACCTCAGAGTACCCAGCCTCGATTGTGTTGAAATAGTGAAAGTTAGAAACCAAATGATCCATTCTAGAAGAACTGCATGAAACCTAAACAAAAGCGTGGGCGTTGAGTTTAGGATGATAGCAGTGACAGCAAAACTCTATACACAAATGAAACTTGATCTATTGATTAACAGGTTGCCTAACTGAATTTATAATTCAAGTTTAAAAAAGTATCACTAATCCGTCTTGTGTTTGGTAGAATGGCTATTTGAATTTCCGTCGGCTTTCATCCGGCTGCTTCATTTCGCAAGTACAAAGTCAACTAACTTCTAATGTCTAGTTTGGCTTTTATCAGAAGTTGGAACAACAACCCCCAGGAGCAAACAACTGTTTTTCAGTTCTTGTAGTTCGCCGAGCAAGCTTATATGATACTCTCCTATCCAATTTGCGCAACAGCCCTCATCGCCCCACGCGCAATTCATTCCACGTTTCAGCGATAAAACGAAAATATTTTTTTAATTATTTGGATGGTGAGACATAAAAGTAGGGGAGGCAATGAGAAGGAAACCACTGCTCTCATTCCAGAGGAATTTTTCCCAAGATCCATGTACTTACAACCTAGACCAACTTATTTTCCGTGGCATGAAATCACTATGGGTCATGTGAGACCAGTTGAAAAAAGTAAAAGCATGAAACTGGCATTTTTGTTGAGAGGATATACTCACTAAAATCATTTGCCTATATCGCTTTTCGGTGCGATAACAGTACGAGAATGGACGACACTAGACTCTACTTATACATATCCGTTTGCAACCCTTACATTCCCCCTATCCGAGGCGCCTTATCAAAAAACGGTCGTTCACACTGACTGATCCAATTATCACCGCCAAAACTTCACACCCCAATGGTAAATGCTGTCGCGGAGGGTGGGAAATTTGGTTAGTCCATAGGGGCATTTGCTCCAAGAGGATGTGTCGACTATTTTGATATTAGCTCAATTTGGAATTCTTGTGAACCTGTCTGGGGTAGAGTGAATCCTGTCCATTTAAGAGATTTCAGAAATAGGGTTCGCCAAATGTGCGTCTATTCCAAACATTTCACGTACGGTATAATCACGCAAATATCTACAAATCGATAGCTCATACCCATCAAATATTGGCTTTCCAAAAACTGTTGTTGACAGCTGAATACGGCCAATAAGGTTTAAAGCTTGCGAGCATAATTGACTGTAGCGAATACTTGAGTTCCCTCAATCCTCCGGCTGTTCTGTTTTGTTTGCCTTCAAGTGTTATGAGCAGCAAATAGTCAAGAGACGAGAATGAGTCATTTTAGATTGATCACCCACTTGATATTGCTCAAATTAGTACTGATTCCCACAGTATATTTGTGTGAAAGCAAAATCCGAGCTAATACTTACTTCATATCCAAATTACAAAACATCCACACTTTCGACATGCTCATGGACGGCGTGCAAAGGAAGCCCGGTGAGAACCTTCTAGAGTTGTACACCGCACGCACCTGGATTACCAAGAACTTGTCAAAATCAAAGAAAATTCATTTTACTGCCTTTAATTTGTCAAATCCGTCTAGTCACTAACTAAGGACAATATGAATTTGATGTTTTCCGATTCCCTTGTGGACAACAGAACAACTGGGCGCGTTTTGAACCCTAAAAATTGTCTAAAACATATTCATGCGCTATCAAACTGAAGACATTTACCAAAGACTACGGAAGCACCGTGCATTTTTTTTTCTTACTTAAAGTTACTAGCATGATTGTAACCTACGCACAACTTACATCTAAGTGACCTGATCTGACTAATAACAGTGCCAATCCTGATGACAATTCACATTACTAGATCCCCCTAATCACATCGATCTGTTTAAAAAACACCCTTTTCGTTCGATTCTGACACCTATGCCAAATACATCCGTGGTAGTGATTCATTTTTATGACATCGATGCAGTACCACATATGGGACTGCTTTAAATAGACACTGGCGACAGCTTCCGAAATTAAAAGCAGTTGTGGATTTTCCCTGTGATTCCTAACGCAATGGGCGGGGAAAATTATTCCAATAATTGGATCAAACCCATTGTTGCTGAATTAGATTTCACGCGACAGTAGTTCGGTTTACTAGTAACTTACTTGGAAATAAATGACCATGGGACGCGAAAATCGCATTTACTGATTTCAGTCTAATAAGCGTGGAGTAATTTGATATCCTGAAACATGACCAAGATCCACCTTTTTAACGCAATGAAGCGTCAGTTGCATTATCCTTGAACTGAAGCAAAAAATCAAGGATCACACCTTTATCCAAACTTAAGCAGGTGGCATTAGTCACACGTGAATTCCACGTTCTTATGTGCACCACTGATGTTAGCTTTCACAGCAGTAGTGGTACTAGTAGTGGTGATAGATATAACAATAATGGCGTTTTTTCAGTTTGAAATAGTTCTTTCTTCTGACAGTTAGTGACAGTAATTTATTGTTTAAGGTTAGCATCGCATCTCTATTTCATCACATCCCACACCCTGATAAAAAATAATCCTTGAGATCATGCATTACTTCTCATCGCATTTCTCGATATCGTTGTTATCGCTCTCAAAACTCCTCCAACTATGAATTTCTGTGAACATACACCTGCAAAGTTCATAGTAGTCCATACTGAGCTCTTGCCGTACTGTATGCCAACAGTCAGTCCTTCTGAGGACCTTAGGAGCATCGTTCAAACCGGTGGTTTTATCCACCCGCAGCTACTTCACGTTTGTCTCGTAAACCACTTCCGTTAATCTCAATTTGATCTTCCCAGTTCGATTAACTTTTTTCTTATCAGGATTAAGTAGGCAAAAGTTGTATATCAGTACATTTTAGATGATGATGAAAATTACCAATAGGAGTTAATTGTAGACTGTAGCTACTCAGACAAATACGGGACCACTTGATATATTAGTTCAACAGCTTTCCTCGAGAAGAAATGCAATCAGGCGAAGTCATTAACACTTGAGATGCTGTTTCAAGTATGGCATAATTTTATTGTCAGTTTGATCGTGGTATTTCGTCCGTTTCTTCGCATTCCAGGCAGGAAGATGTACACAAAACTGCGTGAAATCTTTCAGCACGGTCCGTCCTCTACTAACTGAACCAAGCTGAACCAGTGAAACACTAAAGCCTCGATTTCGCTGGACGGTTTCCTCTGTTTGACACCACTGATCCTGAATATGACCAGCCGCCACTGTAAAATCTCAAAAATGATACCTTCAAATCCCTGATTTTCGTCTGCTGCCTCCATTCAATTTTTTGTAGTGGAATCCCCATCCGACACCTAGCAACGATCGAAACCGGTAAAGAAATCAATTGAGAGCAATTTGTCGAAAATTTCCAGCTACTACTTAACTGAAAATTTTGCACCAGACTGGTTTAGCAAGCAGATGAGCAGTCGGCTACAAAAACCCCAAGTTCAATTGCCTACAAAAGTCTGTGATTTACTCAATCATAATTACTGAACAGAGAGCATACGTCGTTCTTGCTGGCTGGATTACAACATTGCGTTTGATGTTCTTCATAAAATTCCCGTCAGTATGAAACCTGACGCGTAACTGGCCCCAGTGCAAACATCTGGCCTGTTTGTACGAGGCCAAACACACGCACTGGTGAATGGCCATTGCGGAAACTTCCACTTTTTCCAATGAAAGTCGTGAATTTTCACTCCCCTCAAAAGTATGGTTTTATGCATACAAACAATGTCAACGAAATTACAAGCCGATGCTATGCCGGATATCATTGGCCAATTTTAAAGTTATTTTTCATTTGCTAGTAAGCAAGCTCGCAGTCAAACTGAACAGACTGTTTGCGCTTTTATTCGTTGGTGAGTTTTAGTCAGAATTTCATTTTCGTGACTACTCTATTCTCGGCACTCTCAATTCACATTCCTGGGCTTATTCCAATATACTCAACATAGGCTGAACAGAACTGTCATACTTGTTGCAGCTTCCGTTGAGTGAAGTTTGATTCTCTTAATGCGCTAATCCAGCCTCATTTTCGACTAACTTATTCCATCAGTTAAAAACTGAAGAAACGAAAGAACCTAATCATCACCAATTTTCTGCACATCGTTAAAGTATATCGGAGACCAGTCGCACAAGGCTTTCCCATCCCAAAGTAGGCATGCGTTATTCGTGATTAAAAAACCATTGTGTGACTAGCCATCCGCGAAATGAATTGTAAACAATAAGGTTTCGACAGGGTTTTCCGGGAACTGCGCTGGAAAAACCAGCCACCAAATTTCAGTCCAGTCCACAGTGCTCATGTCCCGTGGTTCTAGTTATGCTATTGCCAGTAGTAAGGTTGTGTCGTTAAAATTCTATCCCCCCAAAATGAAACAAACTGTGGGAAAGACTATAAATTGGCAAGCGAATTTCGTCACAGCCCTTTAGTTTTTCATCAGTTTGGGCCATCTGTCTGGCGTTCAACGTGTTTGGCATGATCTATTTGGAGAAATTCTCTGGCATTAAGTGGTAGGTGCCTTATTTTGTAACGTTGCCCTGTGGAAACCATCTTTCGGCTCTTGATATTAGTCAATTGTTCTATGGTTCCCACCCCAGCCAATTTCAGCATCACGCATCCAATGAAAGGTAAATGTGTTTAGTATGTCATGCTTCGACTAATTAGAACACGCGGTCGGTTAAGGTTATCGGAACCTGCGGCGTACACCACGCCACCACGTGTATGGCCACCTCCCGAAGGGTCATGACTACCCCGTGTGTGCTAATATTGGGAAGCTCCGTTTTTGGCCGCAAATCCAAATGGGCATTTGGATAAGTTTAGTCAATATAAATCAATCGATTCAGTGCACGAGCCCACTTGTTACTTGGGATAGTATTATCTTTCCGTCAGCAACGAAGCTACCAATCAGGACCGTAATATTACTAACAAAGAAGGTGACCCAAGTATGTTCCCGGGTCATCGATGATCAATGTTCACTTGAAACAAAAACCGCATCAACCTGCACAGAGCGGAATTGTCGGAAAAGCTTATGAGCGACCGATACGTTAACCTAATTTGACCAAACCATTTAGCTTGGACTAATGCACTTGAGTGAAGCTGAATCTAACGCCTGTACGTGGGAATGCGGCTAAGCACTCACTCAATACGTCACCTCGCCATTGTGAACGGGTGATCCACAAGCTGAATAAGCAATAAAAACAGGACTGAAATGGTACATAATTCAGAATTAAACACAATGCACATGTACAAACACGCTTAGTTCTGTACAGCATTTGAGACAAAATGCCCCCTAATCTTCATGCAAGTGATCGTCAAAAATCTACGAAAACACCAAACACAGAGTAGAGTCATTCTGTAATAAGAAAAGGATTACTAGTTCATTGATCACCGGACTCCCATTGCTAACGAAACGATTTATGATAGTGGTGCAGATGTTATTTTGAGGAGCTCAATTAAAGAGAACCTTTGAACAAAAGAGCCTGACTGAAAGTACTCTATCGACAGGTAGACAGCCAGGTATTTACTGGAAGACATGGGTCATTTATTCGTTACATGCTACTGATAACGCCTAGTCACAGAATGATTATCATGTATAAATGCAGCTCAACTTGCAACTTGCCTGTCGAATATCAGACCATAACCAATTACATCAGCAGGTTGACGTCTAATGTTCTGCATTTTTCGTCGGAGTGACTAATTCGGTTCTTCCTTTTTCGACAGAACTGTCAGAATTTGTTTTTAAAGGTCCGCCGAATTCAATTCTAAACAGTGCAACAGTCGCGTGCGGGCTGGGAGTTCACAAAGCCCTAATCAATAATGTCCTTGAGGATAGCTGGTTTCATTGAAAAAGATGCGTTGGTTCCAAGAAAAAACAAAGCAACGGCCTTTGCAATATAAATGAGGCAATTACTCCGCTTTGTGGATGTAAAAGAATTTTCTGTTAAGTACAAACTTTTCTGGTGTTTTTACAGTCTGCTTAATCTACATTTTCGAACTAACTAATCGGAATTTTGGGCCGTTTAGCTGAATTTACTTTCGTAAATAAATGCGTACGTACATGTAAGCACACACAGACAAATACTTGGGTGCGTAATACCTTACAAATTGCGAACTTACGGAGACTAGAGCGAAAGTGAACACAAGATATTAGGGGAGTTGCAAGCAGCCCGGTTCATCAAGACTGATCAGCCAGATGGCGCTGGATTCTGCAAAATGACATCATAGGAACAAATCAAGACAAACTGAAAATAGACATGAAGGTTGGCTGTTTTCAAAAGCCAGAAAACTCTGCCGCCAACTTTTCACGACCTATCATCTACATTCCTTATACAGGTTTGATTAACTGGTTGAATTCGCATCGATGTTTTGAGCTGAAAATAATTTAGTCTCAAATCCTGCAGAGCATCATCGTTAAAGGATAAATAAATGTCAAATATGATTTGTCTCCTATGAGCGATGGTCACTATTTGAGTAGACTATTACATCAATGTAAGAACGCTTCACAGGCGTCATATTACCAGTCGTTCCCTCAGAAGTGTCCTGTCATAAATGCCGTTGCGCACAGGAAATCCCCATCCAGAGCATCGATAGTTTTACTTAATCTTGCTCGGCATGGGAGTTTCTCAAGGGCTTATTCACTTCCGCAAAGTGACCATGTACCTAATTAACGTTCCAAAATAGAACATAAGATAGGCTTTTGGACTCAACCACAACCCCACCCTATTTCAACCAACTAGCATGAAAGTGTTGTAGAAAACTTTGACCATTTAGCTTCCGGAAGTGTACATAACAGCTGAACCATAGAGGACAAAGCATCTTTTTACATATCCACCGATGTAATTCTGCTTGTGATCATAGAGAAATCAACCGTGACAAAAACTGATCATAGTGTAGATTATACTGAGACAGGTACATCAAAACAACAAAGCGACGCATTCGTCATTTGATGGGCCCTTGAAAAGTAACGAAATACCACAGGGAAAATGGTCAACTGAAGAATAGTGCATTTTTGAAAACATCGATCGGAATGTGACTCTTTCCGCGACAGC
>LUCM01005497.1:0-72656 GCA_008360955.1 Fasciolopsis buskii
CTCTCAGAATACGTATGTAAATATATATATATATATAAACATATATATATATATAAATATATATATATATATATTCACAGTGGGAATATGGTTTTTGGTCCAAGTAAACTGTCGCAAATTTATAATCGATTCATTTCTTCTGTTGTGACAGATTATGTAATTTGAGCTTGGTTCAGATAATCCTGGATCGACCGTTAGAGCCAGATAGTACCAATACTGGTTTCTTTGTCGTCGTACGCATGGCCGGATCTGCCCTTCCAGTACCGCAGATATCTCGGCTTGCTAAATACGAACCGAGCCTTCTGTTTGCGCAAAGACACTTCATCCAACACAGAGTCATTCAGCTGAAATGTGATTTCTTAGGCAGTAAAACCCTACACCGTCCAACTCTTTCTCTGAAAGAACAGAGTTCGGCTTCGGACCAATCTAGTCTCGCGATAGCATTTCATACTTTGAAGGTATAGAACATATCCTAAGCATACCTACTCTTCTTTGCAGACGATCGAGCATCTTACCTCCACTTAGAAGCACACCATTCGCATATTCGAAGTGGGGCAACTTGCCACCTGGACGAGGATAGAGCAATTTTCATAGTTGTCTCAATTATCAAGATTAAGAGAAAGTGTGAAAGCGGGCAACCCTGACGAGTAGAAGATCGCCATGAGCAAGATTCGGTTTCGGCTGTTCGTAAACAATCCTCAAAGAATAAAATACAGAAGTGACGGGAAGCACAAAACAGAAAGGTGAAATTTAAATGTAAAGACCAGAATAAACGCGGCGCATATTCACGGCATCTAACGTTTCCAACCAATCAACAGACAAACGTGGTGAACCATACATCACTAGCCTTCAAGTTCGAATTTATTTATCCAGGTTATTATGCTTAATATATCTCGGACAGGGCTTGCGCCTAACTGGAAACTGACATAAGTCGAAGTACAAGTTTAGTCAAATAATTTTGCCGGAATCGCGCATCTCACAGTGGAAAAAACGACTTCGACGGGGAAACAGACGGTGCAGGATGGGATAAAAATGACATGATTACCATAAACTTTACTGATATGGCGGATTATACTACCCTGTTGGGCAGCGATATAGCTTAAATATGGTTCAACTTAAATGTTATAATGATACCTTTTCTTTTTCCGTTCATTAGATCCTTCTCGACTGGTGAAGTAGACAAACACTGAACTTCCACACGTCCAACCGGATGGGTACTACACTTAGGATCAGTGTACAAATCCAAAAAGCGATTTTCAATACGTCGTTGGAGTACCTGACACAGTAATTACGGAAGGCGAAAGGAAATTGGGACAATCACCAACAAGGTGCATCCGAAATGAATTGTACGGCAAATAGATTAGGACAAAGTATTACGCTAGACTACTCCGATCCGTGGTGTTCCTAATTTGCCGACGGTTCGGCCATTTAGCGTAATCTTTCCTAAATTGGTTCAAATTAAGACATTCATTGTAAGTGGCCATCATCAAATCTGCAAACACTCGCTCAACTTTTAGGAGTATGGGTAAACTGATATATGCGTGCGCAACTGTGCTGCCCACTTAACCAATTTTGCGTTCAGATAGTGACTCTACTCTCAAATCTTAAACTGCCGGTCACCTTTTGCAACGAAGAAACATTCAGTGGACTTTCATTCAAAACGTCAAGCCACAAAACCTAACGATATGAACAACCGAAAATCTTTTTCACTCACTGATGCCTATTCTCGAAATCTCTGTTCCTCTCAACCTCTTTTATATGAAGCGCCTCTAGCTTCCCAAGCTAAAAACAAGCCCATGATAACATTGAGAAATGTCTTTAATTATCTTCCAGCCAGTACTGCTATACTTTCGCAACCTATTCTTTGCATTTGACGTTGTAATTGCAAAATGAATTTTTGCAAACACAGTGTTCAAATCTCAACCAAATACGCCAGCTACAAATATATATATATATATATATATATATCCTGTATATTTCGTTGTGTATAATGTTTTCTTAAGGTAGAGAGATAAGGCAGAACGAATCAGTTTGGAAGTTACTGTGCGTTCAAAGGACTGTAAGGGTAGATTTCACGGACAATGTACCAAGACAAGAGTACAATTGTACAGGCCCGTCGATTGCTTGTGGGAGAAACACTGCCAAGTTGCCCAGGCAAAAGCAACTGCTTTTCTCAGAGTCCCTAATCGGAGCTTTTAGCTATCCAAGGCCTAACCTGCAAAGCAGTGAGACGAAAAATGGATCGGTAACCCACTGAGGACCGGCGATTGATTCCTTAGTTCATGTGCCCTTGGGATATGACCGAACATCCTAGGCGCCCAGAACATCATTCCGTCACAGATGTGAGCGGGCATATCGCCCTACGCTCCTCGAGGCTAGTTTAGAATCCGACTTTAGCCATCTCCTCGGACTAATTATCAAAGAGCAGTCAACCCGGTGGACAGCTCCGGACATTTGCGTTCGTCTCCTAAGTTTAGTGAAATCACTCCCGTGAGAAGGCAGTACGAAAGACTTGCTCGGAGAGGCTGTCCGAGAAGCGCGGCGATTTGGGAGTACACGGAGTGTAGACCAGGACGAGCAGCTACCTTGAAACCTGAAAACACCTAGTCCCGACCAAACCCAGATGCGCGAATAGACGCATATCATACGAGGTCAAGTTATATCTGAACTTTCGAACCGGCTAGATGCCGTAGTAGCCTAGTAAGTGAAGACTTACTATTCCAATAAAAAGGATTGCAAGAAATTTCTGCGTTCTAATGAGGAACTACAAATTCACTCAACACAATGATTGGAATATCGATGCCCTGTTGAAAATGCAGCTTTTAACAGGGCCAATGTCAAACGACTGAGTCAAAAGAATGGGCTTCATGAGTCAGGCGCGAAATAAGGGAAAAGATGTCTGCCCTTCCTAGCTAGAGTCAATGGCATCAAAATGAACGCCAATGGTCACCAAGCAATGGGAAAACCACCAGTGTGTCTCACCATGGAAGAACTGGCTAATACTGTAAAACAATGAACCGAAAATTGTGAAAAAAATGTGAAATATTTAGATGGAAAACCCGTACAACTTGCACTGTTGCATCCGCAAGATATATCGAAAAACCACTGTTTCAATATGGTCATCCAACAGCGGCCTATAGGAAACACCGACGTACCTGAGCCAAATTCACATTGCAGTAGGCAAGCGTTTTGTAACCCAAGTTCATAGTTTTGCTCTTGTATTTCTTTCTGCGTTGAATAAGTATTTGAAGCGTATTTCCATCGCGGTTTAGCACGTGCGAATATTGTATGCTGCAGTTGAAGTCCATAGAAACAGAACCCCCAGCTCCACTACCAGCTAACTCACCAACCAACGAGTTATTTACCGGCGTAGTCAACGCCGTTCCCTGCGGATAAGCGGTATTGGAAGCGGGGGCTGTGGGATAAGTCGCGCCAACAGCAGACTCCGTCACATATGGTGGTGGCTGTCCAGTGGGGGGAGTGCAAGAGGCATGTACGCCGTTCACCTGCCCCAAGAGTTTGGAAGGAATTAGAGTAATTTCCGGTGACCGAAGCACCCGACGGGCAGATCCGGCCATGCGTACGACGACAAAGAAACCAGTATTGGTACTATCTGGCTCTAACGGTCGATCCAGGATTATCTGAACCAAGCTCAAATTACATAATCTGTCACAACAGAAGAAATGAATCGATTATAAATTTGCGACAGTTTACTTGGACCAAAAACCATATTCCCACTGTTAATATATATATATATATATATTTATATATATATATGTTTATATATATATATATATATTTACATATACAGAGAGAGGGGGAGGAGGCACATATTTTAGGACATATGACAGCAGGTCATAAGAATGCTGACTGCCGGTGAGACAACACATTAGTCACTGATAGTCTCCATCAGAAACTATTTCAAGAAAAAATTCATGGTTGTTAATCAAACAAGTCTATGCAAAACCAGCACCATCTGGATTATTATGATGTAGCAGCCCTTTAATGAAACATTATGTATTACTTGTTCGAAAAGTAAGTGTAGTTCGTAAATGCAACAATTAACAGAGATAGCAAGTAAGTCTATCGCCTGACAAACCAGTTTGTATCCATACGTCAACTCAGAACGGAAAGCACGGGAAGGAAAGGAGGCAAAGATAAAGGAATTTTCCCAACGCAAGCTGCAGACTTCATGGCGATTTGTCGCGAGGATTTAGTAAGAACCGTATATACTGACGACAACTTGAACCTTGCTCTTGCAGGAGATGAATTGGACGGTGCAGCTTTACTGCTTAAGAAATCACAGTTCGGCTGGATGGCCCTGTGTTGGATGAAGTGACTTTGCGAAAACAGAAGGCTCGGTTCGTATTTAGCAAGCTGAGATATCTGCGGCATCCGTGCGATATTTGCTTACTGGTCAAAGATCGAGTTTTCACTGCGACTGTAAGGTAGGTCCAGCTACAGGGCTCAAGAACAAGTCTGTTGAGCGCAGGGGGTGTGTGAAAGTTATCAATGTTTGAAAACCGTTATCGTTGTCGCATTACTATGGTCCGGTGGGAGAATTGGATTGGAAGTGGTAAAGTTAGGCGTGGGATATTGGGTCCTTGAACATGGGGTGAAGTTGAGTAAGTAACTGCGAGTGGGGCAAGTGTCAAGCATGCTTGCCAACTGAACACCTCCGCATATATTGTTCTCTGAGGAAGGTAATGTTTGGAAGATGGAACAAGGTGGTAATTCTGTGTTGTAGCGAAAAGGTAGGAAGACCATAACCAATAATGACTCATGCAGGCTGTGTTAAACTACCGGATTTGGGTCCACCATATCCGCCAGCGTGATATTTGTGTACGTTGGCGGAAGTGGTTAAATATCGTGGTCATTTGCGTTCATGTAATCGAGGTGTTTTTGATTCTCTTTGTTCTTGTGGTTTATGATCTTAGAATTGCCTTCTCCCTACTACTCGTTACTGTGAGGTAGCAACGAAGACGAGAGTGCATTCGGGCGAATCGCGAATTCATAAACTCGATGGTGAAAAATTCATTTAATCAGAAATTCAAAAACTTCTGCAAGAGGGTATCATCGAAACATCAACCTTGCCCCGATGCACCTAAGCCCTCGTAACAACCAATGAACGACACAAAAGGTGCATGGTCGTTGACTGCAGTCAAACCACCCATCGGTATGCGCTGTTCAACGCCTATCCATTGCCAGAAATAGATGAAATGGTATCCATAATATTACGTTATACTATTTTAGCGCTTTGGATTTGCAAACATCAAATCCCCATAGCAGAACAGTACCACCCATATGCTGCTTTTGAAGCGTGTTGTAGATTATACAAGATTGCAGGATACTATTTGGAGTGACAAATGGTATTTCATACTTCCAGTGTGCTATCAACAAAATTATTCACGACAAAGATCCAATGAGTACTTTCGCCTACATCGATAGCATCACCGTGTGTGGAATAAGCAAGGAACATCACGACAAAAATCTGACCAATTTCACTAACACAGCGAAAAAGTACGGGCTTACAATGAACGAAAAATACCATTTGTGCCAAAGAACTGAGACTTCTGGGTTAGGAAGTATCTCGTGGAATGATTAAACCTAGCCACTTCGAGAACCTCCATCTCCCAAGGACCTAAAATCCCAGCGGCGAGCCGTTGGATTGTTTTCCAACTGAACACCCCATTTCTCGAATGAAGTTTATTAGTTGGTTCACTGCAGGCCACTTCCCGTTCCGGACAACGTTAAGTCATCTTTCGCGGCACTCAAAAATTAGTTGCTAACCGCGGTTGCCACCTTTATCGACCCAGAAATGCCACTGGTCGTAGAAAACGATGCACAGGATATAGCCGTTTCCGCGACTCTCTCACAGAACCCTCGAGCAGCATCAGTTCTCTAGAACATTATCAAAAAGTGAAAGACAGTCCCCTGCATAGAAAGAAGCCAGCGCTTTCGTTGAAGCTATACGGAAGTGGAGACTCTCACCCCAGTTCATTTTGGACAACGACTAAGTGTGCACCTACGTGTTCTGGTTGCAGTTGCTACCTCAGCATTATCTGCTCCAATAGAAAAAGGGCGAGCAATAATGAAAGATCGACTGCAGAATAGTAAATTGATAAACTACACATTAAAAAGGGTTTTGAATGTAAGGATGCCATTGGCTGGAGCATTGAGCCATACCACCTGCTGTCTCCAACCGTTACTTCGGGGAACTCGTGGACTCCAAACCGGTAGTTTAACTGCACCTACACGAGCCAGCCTACCGGTTAACGCTTTCATGCCTTTTGTCCATGTCATCCACCGGCCACCTCGAACTATTTTCCAACCACCACCTGCTTCGAAAAACAGCGTACAACGAGGCAAACGTTCGGTGGACATGCGCAAAATGTCTCAACCACGTCAACCTATTCCGACTTAGTGCCTGTCCTAAAGATTGAACCCTAGGATCTAGTAACCTATGCCTAACCTCTGAGTTACTCAAAAACGTCACCCACCATATTCTAATAACACAACGAAGAAAACGGTGTTCAAACATCGAAAGTCTTCGTATATTTTCTGCCCTCAACGCCCATGTTTCGGAGCCGTATACCAATACCCACCTCACTGTTGCTGTATTTACTCGACCTCTGATCGATAACCGGATGTCCCGCTGACACCAAAGATACCTTCTGTATGCGCGAAGATAAGTCATCTGATATACGACCACCAGGTGAGGTGCAACTACCCAAATAAGTCTATCCATCTCATTTAGTTGCTCTCTGCAAGAACACGGTTTGGTTTTGAACTAATCCAGTGCAGTAGCAGCATTTTACACTTCGGCGAAAAACGCACCCCAAACACATCCATGATATGGTCTAGACGATTCATAAAAATCAGCAACTTACTTGAATCTTCATACAGTAGCACAATATGGTCCGCATATTAAAAATAAGACAAATTCCTGTCTGATATGTGTCACTATTCCCACATCACCATTGTCATCATCACCCACCGTTCAACAGCAAAGCAAATCCCACTGACCGCTGCCTTTACCCAGAGTACCGTTTCTTTGAAAGAATGAATACCCAAGGGGAACAGGAGGTAGACTTACACAGGTGGGAAAAGATCAGAATGCCGCCCTAGCCAACATACGGAGCACAATCTAACTACGCAAACGCAATTCTTCAATCATCCTGATCCGACAGAAAATGAAAACATGATCACCACCGTTCGCGATTTATTGCCACATCCTTCAGAGTCTCCAGCCAGCTAGTTGACGAGATTTTCGAGCTCCAACCACGAAGACGCGAGAAACCTACTTTACCTAACTTCGCTGTACATCCCACGTTGTCATGTCATCTGTTGGCCTCCACATGGTTTCCTCCATTCATCAGGAGGAACACAAAATAGGGCACGACATGGTAGACGAGTGTTCGTCATACGCAACACGTGACCCAACCAGCGTAGTCTACTAAGTTTTATACGATGAAACAAGCTATTCTCAGAATTGGCACTTAGTACTAGATTCCTGACCTCCATATTACTCACCTGGTCACTCAATCCAATCCTAGCCATACTACGTAAACATCGGTGGTCGAAAACCTCCAACCGACGAACATCGCCCACGCGCATACTCCACGTCTCGCAACCGTACAACAGAACTGAACGCACTGCAGCACAGTACACGCGACCTTTCAATTTCAGTGAAATATCAGGCCCAAGGCACAAGTGCTTCAGTCCACAGTAAGCTGCTTGAGCCTTGGATATACACGTGTTTACCTCAACTACCGAGCTACCATCGTTCGACACGCAGCTACCAAGGTAGGTGAAACGGCCCACAATTGTTAGTTCCTCTTCGCTCAGCACCAAGTTCAGCGCTGTTGTCCTCCAGTCCTGCAATAGCATTTTGCACGTTGAAGGTGCAAAGCACATGCCAAACCGAGCAACCGATCTCAAGAGTCTATCTAGTGCCCGTTGTGCATGGTCCGCAGACTCGAACAGGCACACGACGTCGTCTGCGTAATCTAGGTCACATGGCTTCCCTCCATTTCCCAGTTCGACTCCTACATCCCGGAGACCTCCTAAAGCATCTTCCATCACAGCGTCCATGACGAAGCTGAATACGAATGGAGAGATGGGACACCCTAGTCGAACGGCACTAGTCGTTTCGAATGAGCTTGACAGTTCACCATATACCCTCGCGCGACCATAGGTATGCGAGTACAATGCTCGCAACAGGTTCACAAACTTCGCAGGCATACCCTTCCGGTGGAGGGCACTGAATAGTGCTGGTCGATCCACGGAGTCGAAAGCACCTTTCAAATCCAAAAAGACCATGAGCATGGGGCGGCGGTGCGTGTGGCACGCGTCCGGTAACTGGCGAAGAGCGATTATTTGGTCGATGCAACCTCGACCTAGACGAAATCCGGCCTGTTGTTCGCGGATACTACTCTCGCAAACCTGTGTCGAACGGCGCAGCATTAACGAAGCTACCACCTTAGTAACTGTCGGAATTAAACTAATCCCACGACGATTGCTACAGTCACTCCGTGTGCCCTTCTTGAAGATGGGTACAATCAGCGACTCACCCCACGACAGCGGGATACGCTCCTCGTTCCAAATATCATGAAGCAAGGAGGTAAGTGATTTCACCAGAGCCTCCCTATCCAATTTGAAAAGAATTGGGGGAAGGTCGTCGGGACCGGCTGCTTTTCCCCTTTCCCTTCAGAAGCCGAATATTCGACTGCACTTCCGTTTCCGTTGGGGGATCAAGTGACACCTTCCAAGGATACGCAGCTACAGATGTCGGCCTAATTCGTTAGCGTGTGGCCAGCTTAAGTGATCATTGAAGTACTCAGCCCAACGGTCCAGCCTTTGCTGTCTACCATGGATGAGCTCTCCATTCCTAACGCACACGACTTCACTAACCGAAGTTCGCCGACCACTGGTGTCGCGTATAAAATTAAACAGTCTTCGACTGTTACCCGAAGCGGCCACTACTTTCATCTCTTCGGCTACCTTGAATCACCAATTCTCATGGTCACTCTTAAGGCTTATCGCCAACTGACGCGGCAAATGTCGACGCATCTCATTCACCTCTTTGCAGTTGGGAAGCTGGCGAGATCCAGTGTCTTTGATAAACGCTAGATCTAGGACCACAGGCGAAATCTGCTGCCAAATGGATCGCCTGCTTAATTTGTTCCCACTGCCCGTCTACACCGCTGCTCGTCGAAGTTCTTAGTTCCTCGAACAGTTTCTGCTCATAGCTGTTGCTAACAGCCGGATTACACAGCCCAGCGATGACCAATCGAGTTTGTGGCCTGCGTCGATGGCCGTTTTGCTGCAGCAAAAATCGCAACAAAACTAATGCATGGTCCGATTCGACATACATGGTCCAGTATGCTCTACAGTTCCGGACAGAACCAAGCCAACGGTAGCTAACTGTGATATTGTCAATCTGACTCAGAGTACCTGTCGAGCTAGAGCGCCATGTCGCTGTGCGATGCGAACTGTGGCGGAAATTCGCACTAGATAGGAACAAATGATTATCTCCACAGAATTGGAGAAGTCTTTCCCCGTTGTCTGTTCTCTGAGCAGGCAAGGTGCATCGCCCACCTAAACAAGATTCCGATGCACTCAGTTCTCCAACTTGTGCATTAAAATCACTTGCCACTACTACAATGCCAGAGCTCTTGCTCTTCCGAACAAGGGTAACGAGGTCATCGCAAAACCCGTCTTTCTCCATGTCAGTGCTGCAGTCTGTTGGAGCGTATGCCAAGATAACAAATACACTACGCTTAACACTACTATCCTTTCGGATGCCGACTGACCCCTGCAGTCTTACGGCGCACGAACGACTGTTGACTGGGATCCAATCCAAAAGGGCTGTTTCAGCATTCTCACTCAAGACTATTGCCACACCACAGCTACAGCTTGAGTTGCTTCGTCTCCTGAAGTGCGAAGAAAATATCTTGCCGAGACGTTTGGCGCAGCTAGTTGAATTACTCTACTCGAATTGTGAATTCGTGTTTCACTCACACAGCAGACATTAATCGAACGTGAGTCTACTGTCAGAGCCAAATACGCCTGTTGGCCAGCCTGCGCACACTGGAGGAACCGAGATTTGGGCTGACGAAGCTTGAGAAAATGTGAACTAGCAGACTGAAAACCCCCTACCACACTACTTGACAACAAACCGTTGCGAGTATCGGGCGTGTTATCAGTGGGGACACCAAGAGTATGCAGAACGGGCATAAGGGGCAAAGAGATTGGGTTGGAGACAGGAGAGATAGGTTGAATAAAAGAGAGGGAACTCTGAGCAGTATCATATTTATCACTACCCACCCCACCTGCGCTCGATGCAATGGGCAGCGCGATCCTGATTATCCTGTGCGACGACCGATATAGTATGGAATTATTTGTAGACGTGTAACTCATGGGAATTGATGGACGGGTACTGCTAGGGAGTCCATCCGCTAAGCAGAAGAATGATTAGGGTTCCCAACCAAAGCCTTTGGTTCTGAGAAGAACCTGGCCGCACGGCAGCGGGGCGTAAGTGAGTGGAAGCCCATCTACTTGGATCAATTGTTCTTCCACTCGTTTTTCCGACTGAGCTGCTAACTCAGATCAACCCCCAACTTGGAGGACCAGGCGACTACTTCGTTAGGCCTCTACCCATTGACCTTCCAAGTATGATTGGATCTTTGGCTTGAAATAAGCCATTTTGAATAGTTCGTTGGGTCATGGAGACACGTAAGCCTTAACATCACATCAAGATGCAGTCTTGTTGTGACGGAATCACTAAAGGAACTGCACAACCTCTCGTGCCATTCCAATGTTGTCCGCATGCTTCAATTTGTGAGAAACAAAAGCCTTCCGTACTCCGTCGATAATGTGAGGTTTGTCGCTAGTGATTTTCCAGACTGCGTCAAATGCAAACAGTTCTGTAGAATGCCTACTGGGAATTTCGTCAAGGCCACTGCTACGTTTGAAAGACAACAATGACTTTAAAAGACCATCCGCATCCCGGAACTGATAGTTGCTGACAGTCGTGGGTGAATATTCCAGGCTCCCTTTTGCTTGTGTACCCTGATTTATCAGCTGCTACAGTTATTTGATATCTGACTAGCATTTTAGATTTTGGCATGCCCTCGTACGTCCACTCTAATGGGAGTTTTTTCATGTCTAAGGAATTCAAAAGACTTTCTTCATAGCAGTGACACTGTTCTTATCAGGACCAATATCTGCAACTTCCAGTCGAAGTCAGGCGAGAGCCTCGACGGAACCTTTGGGAGGACTATTGTTTCGATAGCGCAGTTGAAAACCTGCCTCTTAGCCAGTGGGAGACAGTCCTCCTGTACGACCTTCACTCCGTCCCGTCGCCATTCTGAACACCTACAGCTTCAACCCTTCACGAACGTCTGTTTTTCTATAACAGGAAATCCGCGTCAGGAGTATCACTGCCTATCCGACTGAGCAGTGGAGGACCCGTCCTAATGCGCCGCTCTGTAAAATCAACAAAGTGCGATCCCTTAGTAGACGAGGTGCGGTTGCTCCAGTGCAATCCCTGGGGTGAATATATGATAGTAAATCTGAATTATTCACCAGTAATTCATTGTTACTTTTACTAAATGTAATTCCTTCTTACAGATGACTCCTCGTTAGCAATATGAACAAAGCCTCATAAACAGGCCACGCGTTTGTACTCCAATTATCTGACTGACTGCAACTGTATCACAATTTGTTCTTCCAACTACCCGTGGATTGATATCTCCGCCCATAAAGTTTCGACGCGGATCCGAAAGCATCCGATGCTGACTCGTGGACTAGTTGGCACTGCATATTCGTCAATTTCCTTAAGTCTATCGAACATCTGCAACTCAACAAAAGTAAAATAAGAACGGATACATGTACGAAACGCAAGGATGCACCAGCATTTACAAGGAAGGACTGAGATAGAACACCATCGGAAGGGGATGACTGGTTGATTCAAAAAGCAACATCCATGATACAAAGCCGGGTAAACCCCCAAGACAATTTTGACAGCACACCCTCGCGCTGAACTATGTCGAAAGCCTTTGATATGTCTAGCGAGGCCAAATGAGTAAGCGAATATAACCGATTGAGAGTGCAACGTGACAGCTGGTAGACCGCCAGTGGAACGATATGGGCGGAATCGATATTGACGGTCAGACGATAAAACTGAACGTCCGAGCAACGTATACCGTTGGTCGGAGGTAATGGTTGCACAATGACGCAAAACAATTCGGATTTATCAAGAGAGCCGCAGACCGCATGGTCTGGGGTGGTTACCTCATGTTCTGTACTGATTACTCGCCCCGAACGCTTCTCAGATGACCCGGAGACTCAGACATCCTCTGTTGAAGACCTACGCACCATCTTCTCGTGTCTTTGCCTTCACCAAAGTGCAAGGACGAAGGCAAATACCCGGCGACCCTCCCCTCCCCGTGTTTATTGATGTTTACGAATCAGTCTACGAGATGGCGGCGCTCGTAGAATTTGACCGTATGCTCACCGGCGTGAGAGGAAGACGTGCACCCAGAGCATCTAGTCCCATCCGAAGAGCATGCGAACAGAACAATCAGTCACCTGCTCTCAGCAGGCTACGAGATACCAACAAGGCATGTCATTCTTTATCTGGCAGTGAGGAACTTCCAATCTCTCGTCATCTCGGCTATGAAACCCTTTAAATGAACTGTTCTAAAATTATACTCGTACGAAAAATTGGAAGTTCTTAGAGAACATATCCCGGGACGGATAAGAAAAGCCAAGTAGAACTACTCAACGGAATATCCATAAAAACACTAAAATACATGAAGCAAAAATAAGATCACTTCACCTTCTAACGGTTCCTGTGTAGACACGATCTAAGATCTGGAAACCCAAACAAACGTTCTACTCACCAGGGCACTAACATCAGATAGTTGTTACGAACGAATTACTTGCGAAAGCCTCAGAGAATTTTTCCAACGACTGGTAAACTAGTGTAAAACAGAAAATAAAATGGTCATCAAAACGAACCTATTGGGAACTTCTCAACTTCCTCCGCGAAGATCCGGTCATTGTTATCTACCAACCAGTATCAGTTGAAGTGACACCATCAGTGCTTAAGTTGACTACCCATAGGTTAACTTTCGGTCACTTATAAACATTAAAGTACCAGCAAAACAGTTCAAAACAGTTCATCAACTAGACTAAAAACCCTCTAGGGTTACCCAAATGAAGCGTGGATAGGTCGATTTTTCCATGGGCACGTTAAAAAAGCCTCCGGTGACGACCTAAGGATCAATAAAGAAGCTTTACTATTTGAGTGAGCTTTAAAAATGAACTGTTATCAGTAGTTCTAAGATTCTAGTGCACAAGGACCCAAAGTCCTCTACGAGATTGCCGATTTGGAGGCTGATAAAAGGACGGTTCTCAAATTGGGGACAAGAGTCCGACCTCAATCAACCCTTGAAACCCATAAATTCAAATTGCACATGGAACCCCAGAGGCATATGCCTGCTAGGAATCTTAACAAAAACCTGGGCACTGTTCGTCTTAACGCTCCGTGACTTAGAACTGGTTAGCCTTGTGTTGTTATTTGAGCAACAACACCGAAGTCGGTAAAGAACTGCCTAACGCGGCTATCATTTTACAATATATCAAATATAACACGAGTTAAAGCAGGTAAATCCTTACCTTGGCACGGCATTTGCCGAAGATTTCTCTGCCTCCCATGAGGCGGACATCTTCATCGATATCATCGTCGACACAGAGGACCCATAATATTGCGCCGTAACCTCATCAAGGTTACGAGACCAAAACAGTCCAGTCCAGTTCACTTCAGTTCAGTTTCAGTTTCAGTACCAGTTGGATTCCACGACTTTATGTCGGAGTGCTTAATCGTCCAGTCTCTTGCGCCAAATGCTCCTTGGATCATACTACGCCTCGACCACAGGAGGGTAGAGGCTCTCTTCGGTTCTTATGGTAGAGTTGTGAATCTAGTGTATGACGCCAGCTCTCATCCTCATAACTTTTAAAAGGGAAAAACAATGCGATACCATCCTCCCCCTATTTTCCTCAGCCCTTTGACTCATACAGTGTCCTCCCCAACCACAGATAACCATACTTTTATGGCCTCTTCTTGTATTCTTTCAATGATCCCAACCAGGCCACTTGCTCTGATAGCTCGTTCCAGCAATTCATCATTCTTATGACATACTAATCGCTTCTCAACCTTGTAGTTACGCGCTGTCTCAATCGTTTTCCTGTTGTCCCCTTGTATTCTATTTTTCCTATCAGGAATAAGGTTCCGAGTTGATCCGGCGCCGCGGCCAGTCCCTCAGTGTTCTTGACAGTCTACGTTAAGTGACCTTTCCCTACACCTCTCCAAGAAGTACACTTTTGGCTTCCTCTAATGTCTTATTTCCCTTATCCGCTCAAATAGGCGGGTAAAAATGCACTGAAACCGCCGCACCATTTTCCAACCTCTTAGGAGAAGCGGGTACCATGACTGAACACAATGTTCCAAGTGGGGCCCGGCAAAGGCCTTGAACATCGACGGAAGAACTATGGGCCTCCTAGATACTACAGCCCTCTCGGGTTGACGTAGCCCACACCATGCTTTTTTAACAACTTTATGACATTGCAGACCAACATCCATAGGTCCCTTTCTATTTGTGTTTGTTCCTTCGCCACCTGATGTCCCGACGGACCCATATGGCTAGCGAAATTAGCTTCTCTCTCCAAGAGCCGCTAGCACTTCATCATAATCAACGGAAGATCCCATCTTACAGACCACTGATAAACATTATCCAGATCCCTATGGATAGCTTCACTGTTTGCTGTCCTTAATATGTTGACGTCTTTCTCAATCACACGACACGGATTTTCCAATCTGTTGGTTATCTCGCTGACATGCATCAGGAAGAGCAGCAGACCTCAGGCACCTCGCTTTGGAGCAGCCCTATATCTGATGAACGCCCCTCGACTCGCCCCGAGGGCTCTCCCCTCCAGACTCCATTCTCACCAGTTTTTTATTAGCATCCGCCAAGAAGACCTTCACTTTCCGATCAAGAAGCACGTGGTACACAGAACTGAGGGCCTCCAGGAAGTCCAGGTAGCAGGCTTCTACTCTTTCGCCTCTGCCCACCCCACCTTTTACTCCGTCCAGGAAGCTAAACACGTTGACCGGACACGAACCTCTGTGACAAAAACCATACTGCTCTACAAACATTGGCTTGTTGATCTCCAGATGATTGACTATCCTGTCACGCAGGGCTCATTCAAGGGTTTCGAGCACGATGGGCGTCAGACTCACTGGAGCACATCTGCTACGGTTATCTTCGCTCCCGTCCTTGTGCAACGGTATGACTACCAATGTCAGCCAGTCCACGGAGAGCGGCCTCTCATTCAAAGATGCAGTAAGGACCTGAGCGAAAGGTCACACCGGGATCTCCAGTAACGGCTTTGCAATCTTTGGGTGGACCCCATTAAATCCTGAAGTCTTCGACCCGCCTATTTGTTTCAGGTTGTCCCGTCCGACATCTACGCCATAGGGGTTGCATAGCCTTGTATCCGGCTCCCCACCCCTTGATCCACCTTGTACACTGCTTGGGGAAATTTCAGCGGACAGTGGGCTTTCCCTTGGCTGCCGGTCGATCTGACTGCCTGGTGATTTTTCGCTCCAGCCACAACCTTAGTGTACATAAGTGCAGTAGGCCTTGGGCTTGTTTTTAGTGTACCCGGCGACGTCCTTACCGTAGGCAGCTTGCCATTGTCGCTAGATGCACGAAGTCCTCTTTTTCTCCACTATGTAACTCAGATGACCTTGGCAGCCACGTTTGCCCCTATGTCTTATAAAAGTCCCTTGTTTCCGCTTTCTGGCTTTCATGATTCTACACGCCCACCATGCGGTATCCCCTTTCCTTTGATTCTGCGGATTGGCCAAAATAAATCTATGCTTGCTAAAAAGTTGTTCATAATTGACTGCCGCTGACGTTCCATGTAGTTGCCACCTTTTTGTACTTCACATTGATTAAGAAAACTCAAGTTTCGCGATCAACTTTTATACACCCCTGAGAAGTTTCCATGTTATTTGTCCGGGGCTAGTAGTCACTGCAGAGTCTTTTGAAGGCGGAACACGACGTGGCAGCTCCTGCCCATTGGTCCGTCCAACCCAAGGCTCTCCCTGACATTCCCCGTTCTCCCTGTCACCAAATCAAGGACTGAGGATGCTTGGCCGAATTTCCATCGATTTGCTTGGGTAACTCTTTAAACCATTCCACTTGAGCCCGCGAACTCCTGTAATTGATGCCCAAAAGTGTATTCCAGGATTGTTTCATGAGTCTAGTCAATCTTAAGGGCGTTAAAATCCCCCAGCATAAGAGGTGTGTTCAAGGGCCATACAACCACACTAAGAAAATGGAACAGTTCTAGGTCCTCCGCTGGCGTTTACCCAGGGCGTGGGTACACTTCTACGATTGAGATCCTGGGGCTGCCACTTGTAATGTTGGCTTCCACAGCTCGTGTGTCTGGGGTGTCTAGTTTATGGCCCGCCTGTGCATCGTACTCTTCAGACCCTAGGATCAACGCCGCGCCTCCGGTTTTCCATCTTTCCATCCATTCTAACGCATAAATATTCCCGCACCATGGATTCATTTTCTGACCCTCGCACCGGGCTGCGGCCAGCTAGCAGTGACCCCCACCACGTCCACTTTTAGATTCCCTAATTATAACTATGGCCATTCATTACCCACACTTACAGCATTTGTGTAGGTCATTGTCGTTACTACCCCTGCCAATCCTTTTGGTCAGTGAATGGAATGGGGCGTCAGATGCTCGAGGCTTGCTTCCGAGGCCTTCTTCCTTTTTTGTGTGGCATTCCACAGCCCAACCCCCACCTCCGCGCCTACGGTGGCATATTCTGGTCCCTCCGGTGTATGGCAGTCATGACTGTCGGTTCCAGACTATTCGCCCAAACTGCGTCCGCCCATTAGGTTCGCCTCCGGCCCCCGTGCAAGCGTTGGACATCGGCTGCCTTCCCTCATCCAAATTGTGGATTCAGTTTTACTGTGTGCATCTGCACGGTACTGAACCATGGAGGTCTACCCCTAGCACCTCTAGACTTGTCATTGCTGATGGCATTACCCCCCGGTTTACGATTATCACTCCCTGGTGACGGCATTTTTCCGGTCAGCTGCCCAGAACAGCCATTCGTAAACAGTGTTGGCCGTGGATCTCGACCTCCTAATTCACGACTTTCCTGCCATCTTCCCAGGCTTAGCAAATTTTTAATAGCAACTTCCTCCCGTATTTCCCCCCTTCGAAGCAACTTCACTACAAGTTACCTTAATACACTTTCCCTCCGTTTTTCCCCTCGTGTGGGGCTCTGGGATCACGTGGGCAAAAATATTACGACTCCTACCCCAGTCGGTGTCGTTAGATTTCAGTTCACTGTTTATCGCCTGGTCTGTCTGCTGTGGCGAATATTTCCTAGTACTTGGTGTCCCGACACCTTCCACTTGTTGAGTTCCCATGTTTGCGCGACTGTTCAGGAGCCCCTTTTCTCGGCCTCAGTTCTAGTTCTGGTTTGCTTTGATCGCTTGGCCTTTTCCAGTCCTTAGAAAAAACTTCCGTTTTGCAGCTAACGACGCGTACAATTTCCTGCGGTTCCGTTACTTACGGCCCTGCCCGATGAACAGGGACTGCGCAAGTAGACTTTCATTATTTCGCAGGTTCCAAGTCCCTTTCTTCCTTGCACGGCGAATGTTGTATTGATCCTTTGTGTTTAGAAAATTCTCCGCAATCTGGCCACCCCAAATCAGCACTCCGTCTGTCTTCTGTCTTCCCCAAGGTTCGACACCGACCTACCTGACCGTCCCCCAAAATGGCACGTCACACAAGCTCTCTGCAAGCTGGGAAAACACAGCCTAGTTTGGCAGTATAGATCTTTTAAGTCCTTCCTCACATAACCACAGACACATTGAAGTCACGTGCGACATGCATCACACCGGCCCCCTGTTATCACCCTGTCTGTGTCACCATTAATTTCTCCAAACGTTCCATCCTGTCCAGGGTTTCGGCCTGTACCTTTATCCTATGAAACTCTCCGAGTTGGTTTACTTATCATTTGTAAGAAGTTTTGAGTCAAATAAACTGAAAGAAGAGTCATCATCTTTTCCATAACTGTCGCCTATCTCCAGCCGAGAAGAATGTTCGTTCAGAAGCAAAAAAATATTCGGCCGCTCAACTCTGTGTAGTGTTTTACGGGTCTTCAGGGTTTTCCCGTTTAACTACGTGCGTTATCTGATTGGCTAATTTGGACCCTGCTGAGCTGAGCTATCAATCCCCGTCACGATGTTTAGTTCAGCATGCAGGGGACGAAATTTGGCTCCCAGCTACTTCCGCCACCAGATGGGCATGTGTTTTCGCTCGGTTTCCGTAGCGTCCATCGCCGCGTATGTTCCTTGGTTTCTTAAAGGCAATCAGGTACACTGCTAAATCCAAAAGATAAGTTTGTGTCCACACCTGAAACATAATATTCCAGCTCTGGTACGCCGCCACCCAGCGGACATCCAGAGGCTCTTTAAATCCATCAACATTATTTCTATTAATCACTTGTTTTGGCAGACGGCTCGGTGGTAGAAGCACCCTATTGGTGGAAAACTTCGCCCTCATCTAAAGTCCTGTGGCTTGCACTGTGATCTTAAACTGCCTTATCTGATGCCCCTGTTGGTTAAAGGGTGAATAGTTCATCACCTTTTATTCCCGAAATACTCCTCAACATTTCTAGCTTCTCAATCAGATCACCGCTCAAGTGTCGACGATTGCTTGAAAAGTGCCTGGGTTGTGGGTCTTCACTCACGGCCTTCGTGATTTTGGCCAGCCACCGTCTAGTTGGCCAGCGTCTGTAGCTTTTTTGAGCAATTCAAAATCCTTTTGTGGTACGGGACACGGGCTTGAATGCAATACTCCAGGTACTATCTTGAAGCAGTCGCATACGGGACCCAGACATTGGATTACGTGCAGAATATCGTTGACCTGAGCTTATAAAGCTCTTCTCTGTTCTCACTCTCCGAGCTTAGGCACTTTTTGGAGGGGTTTAAATTGGGTGTGATAGTTACAACCAGGTTTATTTTGGGAAAAATCCACAACATCATCCACTTCATTCTCTTTTGCCTCCTTAAGAATTCAACCTTCGGTATCTGACCAGAGGCAGCTGAAGGTCCCACTTACGTGGCCAGGCTTTGACGGCCTTGATGTCCTCCTCTAGATCTACAGCCGCTACAGTGATATCAGCTATATAGTTAACGAGCGAGGAAGAGTGTAGGTCCTATCGCTGATCCAGTATTCACAGGACAGATTTGGCTTGGGCCACACGTGAGTCGGGAAATCTATCGATGGTTTACTTTATGGTTTGAGATCCTCTAATCTTCCAGACCAAATTTACTAGGGCTAGCCTATAGAAACCGAAGCAGAACATTTCTTTATCTTCTAATGGTGAGAAACTCCTTGATATTTTGTTCAGCTCAGTTTTCATAGAACATGTTCTTGCCCCCCATTCGACTGCACATAATCCTTCCAATTTTATGCACTCCGGTTGGAAATCGTCCTTTTCCGGGCCCAGGTCAAATTTATCCCAGGTACCGATGTATCACTCAATTATATTACTAAATCCAAATTGTCTGATGTCGAAGCAGCTCACTCGGCTATACCAGAGTTAGACTTGAACCGGGACTGTTTGCTTGTGTTGTGGTTGATCCCTTTCTTGTAGGGCACCCAACGCGAATGAGGTCTTACCCAATATTCGTGGTTATATGGCCAGAAGGGGGACGGGGAAATCTGTTGCTTTGAAGTGGAGGTCTCATCTTTATTGCTTGAATGGTTGTCGGATCCGGATGATTTGGCAGGGCCCTACTATGTCTCCTGAGATATACAGGCCGTGGATACCTAACCCATGACATTGTATTGCACCCCCGGGATTAACCCTGCTGATATTTTGATTAGTGTATGTAGATGGGCGGCCGGCGTCTACCGTTGGTCCCGGGGAACTTAAACTCTCCACAGGTCATCCTGATCACCCAACAGCATCTGCCAAGAGCTAGTTATCATTCCAGTGAACCGGCTGCTGCTCTCCATAAACTTTCGTGGTTCCAAAATGTGTCCTGACAGAAAAACACTCCGCAAAACCAAAACACCATCCTAGACAGGGCAAGTTCTCCAAGGAGCTTCGATATCGAGGATGTCACTGAAATTTCCCCCGTTGGAAGGGGAGAACACGCAGTTCTAGCCATCCAATGGCGAGTTGAACATCAGCCGATAACAGAATCGGAATTTGTGTGCAACGATTTGTTGAATTCTTTTCGGGTTATCCGCCATTGAGACCGCTGATACGCGCAGGCTCCCAAATGGCCCATATGGCTTTGATTTTGCTTATGAGAAGATTTGTCATGGTGCACATCCATTCGACTATGTTTCACGTCGGAGCCCACAGGTCGCAGGTTCTCCGTGGTCGAATTTGAAACTCCTTGATCTACCTGAACGTAGAAACCAGGCTTGGCACCATCAACAGTCCGGGTCTTCTGGTTGTGACAGTCATTGGCTTGTTGTGGGCATCTATGCTCTATCTAAGCAGGAAAAACAGTCAGTTCGGCATTTGACATTAGGAATTTCCTCGCACGTCTGAGGCGGATCATCGGCGCCAAAAATGACGTTCTAGTTTTAATGCAAAGCGGCGTGATAGTGGATAAAGTTTTATTTGTCGTAATAGCTCGACAATATAAATCCGTTTTCGCCAATGAGATGCAGCCAATACTGGCGTTGTCCGGGACCTTTCGAGGGAGGACGTTAATACATTATGCTCGCTGCGACGTTCAGCCACTCTCACAGTCCTGATGGCGTGCTGTGGTGTCTGGTGAAGGAACATGCTTCCACCCTGACAAAGCTCCTCGGTGGGTCGTTCTCGGAAGAAGGGTCAAGTAGGAGTGAAGAACTTATCATTTTCCTATTCCTCAAGAGTGTATCCAAGGCGTACGAGTTCTAACACCATTCGCTTTGTCTCTCAGATTCTAATGACGACCACCTGAAGCCTATGATTGTAATTTGATAAATTAACCGCATAGGTGCCCACCACCAATTCGCTCTGCAACACATAACCTTTGAATGAATGTATCATGTATATTCAACTTGCTCAGCGCTCGCAAAAGCAAGCCTAGGCCAAGGCCACTGGAAAGTCCAAGGGCATCTTCGTTTCCTTCGCCAGGGCGTCCGATAAATGATATTAGTGATGATGTATATTTCTCGATTTGCGAGAACCATGCACACGGCAAGATCAAATTTTTACAAGGATGATGCACATGAAATGCGAATAACAGAAATCAAAACAGATAAAAGGATGGGTGCAATCTTGCGTTATTGGAGAGGCACACTGGAAACAGAAATGAGATGCTGCAAAGCACTGCGGAAAGTATAAGTATGCCAGTGAGAAACCAAAAATCAAAACCTAATTTTTCAAGACCAAACAGTTTCCTGGAAGTGTTTGCGAGCAGCGGACTACGAGTCCTTTCGCATTTAAGCACATCAAAAGTACGCATTGCTGGCGCAGCACATGGCTAGAGCTCAACTGCGGATGTCGAGATATGGCTGGAATCCCCAAACGTTAAAAGCGTTACGTAATGGACGGAAGCGTTGTGCTGGGGTGAGGGGAAGTTGGATGGAATCAGTGAAAACCAGGCGAAACGTCACGCAAAGTGGCCTGTTGTTCAAAAACCTCGAGTCATTGTCTTCGGTGATCCACTCTTATAGTTGGATGCCGAGTTTCTGCTTGGGCTTTCCTTGCTCGTCAGCAATGTCAAGCCACTCTAACTGCAGTCGGTAAGGTGCCACAAGGATTATTTCTCGGTCCCATGCTTTTTCTGGCATGCGTAAACGGCCGCCATTATCTTCCAGTTCACCGCGTCTTATCTGTGAGAACAACCTTGGGACACAGCTCAATATCCGATCTAAGGCTCCTCATCACGGCCTTGGCAGGCCGGCAAGGTGCACGGAGACCTGGTTGGTTCCAAACAACTTTGGAAAATGCGTTTAAACAGATGCTTGAAAGTCACGATTCGTTGGCTCTGACTCACGGAATTTCGCGTGGCCATCCTTGGAAAAGATCTGGCTGTCTTCGTTTCATCACGTATTCAAGCCGGCTCGGATCCTGTAAAGTTATGCGCGTCCGCTTGCAGCACACACTTTAGTTTCATCCGCAGATCCTTTGGCAGGATTTCGTTGGGAGCCTTTTAATTAACGCACGCGTTCCACGTACATCCTCATCTGGGGCATGGTAATTCCGCTTCCTTCCATTGCACCTGCTGGAAAGCAGTGACTCTGGGAACAGCGCAGTTGCTATTCAACTACATGGACGTAGTTTCGACAGTCGGCTCCAGGTCATTAGATTGCCTCCGATGTTTTACCGAAAGACCGACGAAGGTCTGATCTGCACAAGGCTTGCCATCCTTGGAAGCCTGGTTCTTGGCCAGCGGGTCCAGCTTATCTTCGGAACGGCAGCCTCACACAAAGACGCATTCTTATGCTAACAGAGCAGGAGCCCGTTGGTATGCCGCTAGTTTACCGTCTGTCACAAGAGGCGACAAAAAGCCGGTAAGAGTTTCTTACTGAGTGAATTGGTGATCTTTTTATTCGGGCGCAATTCGGACGATTATATTTTTTGGCGGCAGGGTGCAAGAATTCTATGGCAGTCACTGTCCCTGAGCTGGTGTAGGAGGGCGCAGACATCGTTATCTCTGCCTGTTCTCAAAAAATGCTGAAGACCTCTTGCTTTTTCCTGCTCCGTTGAGAGGATGGGCGTTTAAAAACAGGGTAGCGCGCCCAGAGCCCCAAGAAACTATTTAAAGATTAATGAGGAGTTTGATAGGCGGGTTGTATAGCACATAGCGACAGACCAAACAGCGCTTGAGACAGAACCAGTAAAGACTGGAAAAGGACGTTGGCTTCTATAATCCTTTTTTATTTAACCCAAAAACGGCTGAAAATATAGTAAAACAGGTTAACGTTGGATGCGGAGAAATTAGTAAGCGTTGCCAAAAAATGAAAACAGTGAACTTTAATTTTATCTTTTTTCGTTTCAGCCAAATGGCAGGCGAGTCAGCAATTTACAGCCAATAATCTCCGGGGTGACCATTAGGAGAGACAAACTTTACGCGGAATAGAGCGGACCGAGGGCAAGGCCCAAATACGTGTTTTCTCTGGATTTAAAGACTTTTTAAAGATGTTTGCGACAAGTCCCGTGGTACAGTGTTCCTTAATAGTGCGATGCTAGCAGAGAAGGATCAATCTCTAGAGAGCGCTGGATGACAAAAAATAACGGCTTTTTACTTTGTCCCATTAGGACTTCCAGGTTCGGGCGCCTGAAAAATCGGCCTACCAACCCTGAGGTGAAAAAGGTAAACATATAAAACAGGCCCTCATATTGGATGTCTTGGGGTCTAAGAATTAAGGGTTGGGGGTTGGCTGGAGTAATTGGGACCTTTCCAACAGTGCACCAGTTTAGCGGCATTTCGTTAGCTAATTCCAGTAAATTGCAAACTACGGGGTCGTCAGTTTTTACCTTCTGGCTATTGTATTCTTTCCAGGGGCGAAGATCTTTGTGTATCAGGTGGGAGCCTTCTTTGCAAATTAATGGGAAGCCTCACCCTACCAGGATAAGCTAAGGTAAGGAGATTTGCTTGATACCTGCAAGCAAGTCAAAAATGAATTATCGTCCAAAAATCAGATTCAGAGCAGCTACCGAATTAGGGTTGTCAATCCCAGAAATTTGGTTGGGCGCGGTGACAAACGACAAATTAGCACGTCTGGATAGCTGGTGTGGAATCCCTAGCCTATGGGCCAAATTTTATATGAACCCACCTCTGGCTTACCTTTATGTTGTTTGTACCCCCTGTGGTCACGCCGTCAGCTAACGTCGCTGTGCCAATGGGGATGGAGTCTCGTATGCGATTTTAAAACCAGGAAAAATCGTTGGCAGAGAATTGGGCCTTACGAGAAATCAAAGGCTATCTGGTATTCCATCTGAGAGTGAGGCACCAACCCGCAACCCGGAGGAACGCCTGGGTAGAAAGCACTGAATTGTGGAAAGAAACCGGCCGACTGACACATAGATCTTGAGTCTACGGGAAAGATACCTTGAGGCACATAAAAAGAAAACTGATGCCGCATGAACCCCATTTTCTTTATGAAGCAACTTTGCTATACCGCCCGTCAGGAGAAACGTTTATTAGTTCGGGGGGTTCTTGGAATAAATGTCGGTTTGGTTTCATGCAGGTGTGAAAAAACCACTCTTTTAAGCATGTTTCCGAGAACTTTACTGAAATCACTAGTTGTCGGAAGTGTCTGCGGCTACTCGGAGCATGGAGGCTGACTTTTTCGAAGACAGTATCGGCGAATAATTTATTTCAAACCCACGGAAAGGCAGCTGTATCTGAGAAAGCCGGGCATGGTTGAGTGAATCAGGGGCTTGGCGCAAAAGTCAGCGCTTTAAAGGTACGTCGGCTCAATTAGCTGGACCCAGAGGACTAAAGCCGTTTATTTGCTCTTGCAAAGATTCCACAACGGCATCAGAGATTGCAAAGTGCGCCAGTTGTGACAAGAGTTGACCAGTTATAGGACGGGGCTGCGGTCCACGTAAAAAATAGTGATTCCTAAAAATTTAAGGAATCTGAAAAAGGGCTTGCAGGAAGGCCGTCTGCAAGTTTCAGCCCCAGGGGTGTGGCCTATGATTTAACTTCTTTTAAAAAGGGACGCATTCATGCGGACTCGAATTGAGTTTCCTTCTGTTTTCACCATAAGTTTTCGCTGATTCTTGCTCAACCATGTTCCAGATCATTATTTTGGAGACATATTGGTCTTCCGGTAAGGCGCATGCTCTAATCGTGCATGCGGGTGCAGGTCATCATCCAAAAGAAGTGTACTGGACCTTGGGAGCAGAGATTCCCCCTCAGTTTTCTGATAGCACTTAGGTGCAAAGAGCGAAGCCGCTTCCAGTGCTGACTCCTCGAGTCACAAATTATGCTTCCCTCGTTAGTATGAAGAACGAAACCCGGAAAAATTTCTGACACCCACAAACTCATTCCTCCGAAGGCGGTATAGTTAAGGGAGCTCACTAGTCCGTCATCTGTGTTGAAAGAGGAACATTTCTGAATTTGGAAAAGAGAGAGAGACAATCTCACTTCAACTTGGTGGTGCTACAGCTGCGGCTATGTATGAGGAATGATTATGGTTAGTAATTAACAGGTCTGAAACCGAAGCCATCTGACCCGGAATGAAACGGTTGGGATAGGATACATGGCACTTGCGAGATTCTTCTGCCATTATGTTTAGAAACGATTCGCCGAAGGAACTCCTCGCGAAATAATGTCCAGTCCCCTACAGAAAGACTGAAATCACTCAGAAGAAATACAATGGATTGTTCCAAAAGCGGCGGGGAGCGGTGCATTAAAACTGCCAGAGACGGAGTGTCAGCCAAGTTGGTTCAGTTTACTATAAGGCAGTATATCGCAGGAAAGCAGATGTTAGAAAAACTGGGGACGGAGATGTCACCGACGCAATACTGAGAGCAAAGAGAAAGTTTAGTTAGCCAACCAAAACTCGTGAAGTGAAACCCAGTGATTTACTCTCGCCGGCTGGGAACAAATCCTTCAATCAGGTCCCAGTAACACCATACATGTGTGAATTGGTATATACAGACGATCGGTTCAAACTCTGATTCTGATACTGATATGAAGGACGCCGGGAAAAAGCATCGAAAAAAGCAAAGCAATAAGACATACGTCGCAAAATAACCTCGGAGACGAACTTGGCGAAAAAAACGAATGAAACGGAAGTTGTTTGGCGTAACCACCTATAAGGCATTCTCAAGATAGCGGCGTGGATGCCGGTTTCCGTGCACACAACCGTAATTACTCTGGGAGCTTGTCAGGTCACTTGAGCACTATTGCCTCGTGAAAACTGAAATAAACCGAGTTCGCTGCCGCAAAATTCCCTTGCCCGCTGAAGTAAGAAGGGAATGGGGGCCACTCCTCGTTGCTGAGATGATAGAACATCCATCTTGCCTGCGTTCTGTTATTTAATGGTATGTTGCCAACGAGTGTTCAGATTAATTGGATATGCTTTGCAGGAAACACTGCACTTCATTTTGTTCATTAGCGTTTTTGATGTACCCACGCTCTTGATGCTTACATCTACAGCTGACAGCTTGTTTCAACCCACAATTACTCCCTTATAATGGAATGTTTGCACGGGGATCGTTCCACTGTCTTGCAGCACTTGCTTGCGCTCTGCCCTTGCTCTATTGAATGAATATTAGCACCATCAGGTCCTTCAGGATTTTAAACTCTTCTATCATGATGCCCCGAGTCTACGACATTTTATTAAATACAAACCTAGACCTTCCAATCTTTTGTTCATGACTTACCCCTCTGTCCATTACCATGCTGGTAGCAACTCACCGGGCACTATGGAGGCTGGCCACGTCCTTTCTGGGCAGTGTTACCCACGCCTGTGCCCTATGTCAGATGTGGCTTAAGGGACACGTCATACAGAGGGATATATGCTTCCAGTTTCAACGAGATACCGCCGACTGTAGCTCAAACTGCCCCTTCATATTTCGAGCAGCAGCTGTGCAAAGTTTGGCTCGCCTACATCTCGCGGTTTTAGTTACCCCGGGTCCTTAGGATGCTGAGTGTCACGGACTAAAGGCTACAAATTTCATTGCACTAGATCTGCCCTTCCGAGGTGTTGGTCAGCGGACAAGTTTTCTTTTTATCTAGCAATGTATCCTACTCCACAACCCGTTAAGCCGCCGCTTCAAGATACCTTGATAACTCTTCGTGATTAGTTGCTCACACAACCCTCTAGTTGTCCTCGAAGATCGAGTGCAGTATCTCCAACTACCAAGTTTTGAAATGTTAATCACGTTGCAAGCCGAAGATCCCTCTATCCTGTGTCTAAACTCTATTCCATTCTGGAGGAATTAGTATTGAGCCGAAAGTAAACAAACTGGGATAAAGGGTAGCATCCACAACATGGCTATAGGCTGGGCCATAACAGTAACACTGTCAAACCGGAAGCATCGACGAGGAGAGCTGGAAGAGTGACGTTGATGTACTCCGAAAAAGGGGCCCGACAGCGACGATAGTCAGCAGTTGTGGGGAAACACTGCTTACTTCAATTATGAGGGTTCGGTTGGGCAGGAAGCTGCGTGACACTTCTATCATGCGAACTACGGAGCAGTAGATTTGAAGCTTCAAATCTACTGCTCCGTAGTTCGCATGATAGAAGTGTCACGCAGCTTCCTGCCCAACCGAACCCTCATAATTGAAGTAAGCAGTGTTTCCCCACAACTGCTGACTATCGTCGCTGTCGGGCCCCTTTTTCGGAGTACATCAACGTCACTCTTCCAGCTCTCCTCGTCGATGCTTCCGGTTTGACAGTGTTACTGTTATGGCCCAGCCTATAGCCATGTTGTGGATGCTACCCTTTATCCCAGTTTGTTTACTTTCGGCTCAATACTAATTCCTCCAGAATGGAATAGAGTTTAGACACAGGATAGAGGGATCTTCGGCTTGCAACGTGATTAACATTTCAAAACTTGGTAGTTGGAGATACTGCACTCGATCTTCGAGGACAACTAGAGGGTTGTGTGAGCAACTAATCACGAAGAGTTATCAAGGTATCTTGAAGCGGCGGCTTAACGGGTTGTGGAGTAGGATACATTGCTAGATAAAAAGAAAACTTGTCCGCTGACCAACACCTCGGAAGGGCAGATCTAGTGCAATGAAATTTGTAGCCTTTAGTCCGTGACACTCAGCATCCTAAGGACCCGGGGTAACTAAAACCGCGAGATGTAGGCGAGCCAAACTTTGCACAGCTGCTGCTCGAAATATGAAGGGGCAGTTTGAGCTACAGTCGGCGGTATCTCGTTGAAACTGGAAGCATATATCCCTCTGTATGACGTGTCCCTTAAGCCACATCTGACATAGGGCACAGGCGTGGGTAACACTGCCCAGAAAGGACGTGGCCAGCCTCCATAGTGCCCGGTGAGTTGCTACCAGCATGGTAATGGACAGAGGGGTAAGTCATGAACAAAAGATTGGAAGGTCTAGGTTTGTATTTAATAAAATGTCGTAGACTCGGGGCATCATGATAGAAGAGTTTAAAATCCTGAAGGACCTGATGGTGCTAATATTCATTCAATAGAGCAAGGGCAGAGCGCAAGCAAGTGCTGCAAGACAGTGGAACGATCCCCGTGCAAACATTCCATTATAAGGGAGTAATTGTGGGTTGAAACAAGCTGTCAGCTGTAGATGTAAGCATCAAGAGCGTGGGTACATCAAAAACGCTAATGAACAAAATGAAGTGCAGTGTTTCCTGCAAAGCATATCCAATTAATCTGAACACTCGTTGGCAACATACCATTAAATAACAGAACGCAGGCAAGATGGATGTTCTATCATCTCAGCAACGAGGAGTGGCCCCCATTCCCTTCTTACTTCAGCGGGCAAGGGAATTTTGCGGCAGCGAACTCGGTTTATTTCAGTTTTCACGAGGCAATAGTGCTCAAGTGACCTGACAAGCTCCCAGAGTAATTACGGTTGTGTGCACGGAAACCGGCATCCACGCCGCTATCTTGAGAATGCCTTATAGGTGGTTACGCCAAACAACTTCCGTTTCATTCGTTTGTTTCGGCAATTCACTTTTGAACGTGAACAGCTGATATTCGCTTTTTTCGGTGACAACCCGTCGATTGTTTTTGCCTTGTGTTCGCTACCTCTAATCACTGATATCTCTGATGTGAATAATTTTGTTGAGCAGACAAAATCTTTGCTAATATTTTTCAAATTGGATTATTTGTTCTTGCGTCCAGTGATGCGGATCCTGTGTTGGTTCGTTTAACCGTGTACTTCGGTTCTTCTCAAATTTTTGTCGTCCCAATTTTGTTTTTCTGCTTATTGGATATATTAAAATAACCTGTACCTTGTAGTTGCAGTTTCAAACCCTCAGTTAGGATAGTGGATGTGAGGATTCAGTACGCGATACTGTCACACAATCTTCAAGATACCTGGTTTTAGTCCAAATCAGGGATCTCTCCTCCACACTGTATCTTTACTTTTCGTTCCTTGGTCTTTTTCCTAAAGGGGCGACCGCGTTTTCGGCATTCTACCCCCGGGGAAATCGCGAACTCCATAAACCACAAGTGTGGTACTGTTTCTCTTCTGGATCTCCTACCTGCAAACTTCCTTGAGTTATTTTCCAGCAGCGATGCCACTTATCCGTCCCGCCCTGCTTGGCTACCGGTTTATTGGGGAATCACTGAGAAGCTGAGCCGATATGGGTGTGGCTGGCTTTTTTTTGCGATTACCATCGAAGGAACATTAGACGCCCCCAATAACTTTTGTGGACATATCTGCCATTTGGAAAGTAGACTGAAGTAACTACGGCCCATCTATCCGCATTCATAGTCTTTTTCAAAAGTGTATGTCGATGTTGTGGTAAGCAGAATAATATCAAGCCTTTTCTCTCAATCTTTGAGCAATGCATCTCGGGTTACTCAAGGTTTACCTCCTTCCGGACGCATTTGATAGATATCTCATTCTAGATGCAATAAGTGACTTTTATTTTATTGTATATATCGGAGAAGCATTCTCGCTTTTCCCGTAGCATTCCCCATACTCTTAAATGGAACAACTTAAGGCTAACCATTTTTTCTATTTTTTTGCTGCGGATGCAGACTTTTGTCCATCTGACTTACCAAGAATCCATCATTCAGATTTCGGATTAATTCTTGCATGTTTCTGAAGAATATGAAAGCAAACCGGCCCAAAGCTCAAGTGTGCTACCCTAGGACCACGACCAAGATCTACTTCTTGGGCCGCGCTGAAGGAGAACACTGCTGTTAATCACCATGACAGCTCCCTCCAACTACGAAGCTTTAATGTTGAATCCGTCCGACTGTGGCCAACACACTCAACACGGTCGATCACCATGAAAACAGCAATATATAATTACCTCTGATTAGAATACCGCCACCGTTCTCTGTCTCCAAACTTCGCTATCAACACCCTCCCAAAAACCGAGGCCACTCATATGGAGGCCAGTACCAACAAGTTGAATGGCCCTATGCTAAAAGAGTGAAGCATCAAGATACCCTTGTTTCACGCCGGTTTAAAAGAGCCGGATATATTACGTAAAGCATTTCTTGCTGCCCTCCTTTTTCCCCCCACCAATGCGGTGATATTCTTCTTCTCCATGTCCTCGAACAATAGTTTACCAAAATTCTGCGTTATTTGTCTGGTCCTGTCTGCATTTGCAAAAGGCTTTTTACTACATTGTCCGCTGTCGGGGCCTCAGTATAACAACTGATCTTTTTCAGCTCCGTTTCATTTTTCGGCGTATGGCTTCCTGCTCTGTTATTACTTAAACATTTTTGCTAAATCTGATCATTTTCCACTGCGTCGACATAATGTGCATTGGAATTCTTGGTTCATTGCTTGGCTTCATTTCCATTACATATGTGCACATCTTGCGATCGACCTGCAATGGAATTTCGCAACTAAGACACATACCTCTTCTTTCCGTAAACTCTGCATTCCGCACAAAAGGGTACTCATGTTATGAACATATGAAAATGCACAATCTGAAGAAATTCGTCATTATGTCTTTACCTTTGAACAATTTTCTCCCTTGCAAATTGATATGCTCCTGTACGATATGAACAATTAAATGAGCGTGCACCTCGAATTATTCGAGAAATATATAGTTATGGTAGAAATGTCTTGGAGAGTATTGAATAGAGCTTCCAAGCGGGCCGTGGATTATGTGCAAACTAATTATCGATAATTTAGAGCAAATCATGAAGTGTTTGCCGACCTAAGACGGATGCTAAAGAGTATCGTATGAGAATTAGAAAAAAGCGGGCAGCAAATTTAATGTTCCAACGTTTCCTCGAGATTCAGAAACCGATATTCAGGTAAGTTATACACTTATTGAAAAATGTTTTGTTCGGTAAGTGGCATAGGTAAAGCGGTAAGGACACCAGGTGGCTAAAAGAGCCAAGAATCTAGGTGTGCGCCAGCGGGGCAGTCAACGTCGTTCCTTAACTGACGGAAGTCAATGGAGAATTTAGCAAGTGGGCGAACAGTGTTTGCAACCTTCTTGCTCCTGGCAGCAAACAAAAGTCCCGGAGATTCAATTAGATAGTTCTTCAGTGGCCCAATTAGTTTGAAAATACATCTATTATGAATAAGCTTGGTCATCCACCGGCCGCTGCAAATGTTGTGCCATGCAACTCAGTTGTTGGAGATGCGGGTCACCGCTCTTGCGAGTTAAGGACAATTCTTAGTTACCAGTGACCGCGTGATTTCTGACCTCTCTGTAACTATTCCCATGGCTATCGCTTGGGTCTAGCCCAGAGAAAAACCAACTGGAGTGTTAAGTACTTCTACTTTGCAGAGTGACGTCGCGCCGAACCCGGAGTTCCACATGCTAGATAAACTAGAGGTATCAAGGGACCGAATAGAGAGGCTGACGTGGATGAAGCAACAAATAGGTCATCATGCGGCAAGAAAAAATCAGTTTGCCGACCATTGTGCACGAGCATGTCGGAACTCAGACAGAAGATGATAGATACGTTAGACTAGGGTTTTCTGCTATTACAAGTCTCCAGTCATCCATAGCTTCAGATGTAGGTTGGTGAAATCGTTTCCGGACGTGTCGTTGAGGAGGACTAGCACGTTCTAGGTTGCAAGTGAACTTTGTCCCCGGGGGGAATGACACGGACTAGTTACAGCAGCCTCGTCCGTTTAAAGAATGGTTTCCAAGCCACTTCCAGGTAATAGGATGAGGTCACAGTTGACTGGGTTTGTGCAACATATTTGTCAGCAAAAGCCTGGAAGGCTATTCGAATTTTTCGCCTACCGCTGGTCTCATAGGGGATCGGCTGGCCAAACTCCGACCGCGGTAGCGATGGTGAATGTTGTAGCCATTGAACGGGAGAGGAGGCCTGTGAACTTCACTACTGTCTACACTGAATATGACTGACTCCATGGATGGTGATGTATTACCAGCTGTCGAGTTTCAGGCGATTCAAAAGTGTCGCGCTTGTCTATATTGCCGCATGCCTGCAATGGTCATTACAGGAGAATGGTCGATAGTAAGATTAGTGAGGGAGCAAGACTATTTCTCTTTACGCGGATCTCCCATTAAGTTTGCTAACCCTTAACCGCAGTGACCGCTTGAGCGTCACCATTACTGGGCTCTCTACGATTGTAATACTGACGACCCGGATACTTGACCGGTACACGAAAATGACGGTCGGAAGCGGTAGCGGGCTGAGTATATTTTGGTAGGAACATGGGAGCGGCGCGCGCGTGAGCGACGCGCTGGGCGGTCAACGTGCGTTTAAACAATCCACTCGCAGTAACACATCGATGTGCCAATACATGGGTGTGCGAGGAAGCATGTGGGTATGGCGGCTGGCCGAACTGGGGAGCTGGGATGGAAGCGAGGGCGATACGGTGTTCAGTAATTTGAACATAGACGAAGTGGAAGAAATGCTTATATCATAGATTTCTGTTCAGCCACGCGGCTTGCTCAACAAGCAACATAGGAGTTTTCCAGCAGAAGTGCGTTAAAAGGATGCTGCTTTTCACCATGCACAAGCCCCCGTTATGGCCGAAGGAACTCCCACCTTTTGTGGTTTTCAAACTGGTTAAGCAGAGGTTTAGACCGGATTGGTAACAATGAATGGCATGTCTGCACCTGTTACCATACAAAATAATAAATTATTGGCTGAAATGCACGAAAGCGAAACGCCGATTCTAGCTTAATCGACGAAAGTTACTTGCTGTCCCTCACATACGGGACTGGTTTGTTTTTACCGATGATCGACCTTGAGGGCCCACGCACAGGGGTTTGAACTTCGTACGGCGCCGATTGTCCTCCTTGTCGCCCTCGACTTCCTCCGCGTGCTCAGAAATGGGTGACCAACCTCCTGTTGCTATCTTCAAGCTGGTACTAGTCGGGGACGGTGGTACTGGAAAACCCACCTTTGTGAAAAGGCACATTACCGGCGAATTTGAAAAGAAATATGTCGGTAAGTCTTCACTAAACAGTTTGTATGCTGTTCAGCCACACTCGGTGTTGAGGTGCACCCTTTGGATTTTCACACTACTCGGGGGAAAATACGTTTTAACGTATGGGATACAGCCGGACAGGAGAAATTTGGTGGACTTCGCGACGGATAGTATATCCAAGGGCAGTGTGCAATTATCATGTTTGATGTGACCAGTCGTGTGACCTATAAAAACGTACCCAACTGGCATCGGGACCTTGTACGTGTTTGCGAAAATATCCCAATAGTTCTCTGCGGGAACAAAGTTGATATTCAGGACCGAAAAGTGAAGGCGAAATCAATCACCTTCCACCGGAAAAAAAATTTACAGTATTACGATATTTCCGCAAAATCGAATTACAATTTCGAGAAGCCGTTCCTTTGGCTTGCGCGGAAGCTAGTGGGTGATCCAAATTTGGAGTTCGTAGAAATGCCGGCCATGCAACCTCCGGAACTCACTATGGAAGCCAATTTGGCAAAGCAGTATGAAGAAGAGATCCAGATGGCTGCGGAAGCACCGCTGCCGGATGAAAACGAAGATGACTTTTAATGTCATGGGAGCGTGAACTAATTATCTCGTTTCACAAACTTTTTATGTGAAGACCGAATCGATGTCCTCAATGGATACATAAATATACCAGATTAAAGATATACAAGACTCCTTCATGAGAGCTTCCAGGGTCGTGACAAAAGCTGCTTCTACCAAACAGTTGGTGCGCGTCAAGGTAGGTGGTTAATTCAGGGTGCTGCGTTCGCCTTCATTTTTGGTTTATCGCGTAGCTCGTGGTCTATTATATGACGGCTGGTTCGTTCAGGGCTTCTGATAAGATGGATAAAATTCTTTGTATCTGAGGTATTAGTCGCTGAGCGTGGCTGTTTGGTGGAAAACGTGGCCGATGTTGACGCATGCGTGGTCGAAACTCCGGGTTCAGCGACAATGACCCTGTAAAGACCATTATCATCTGCCTGACCAATGCCGATTCCCAAGCGTTTGTCGTTGTTGCGCCCTTATCTACGATGCCTAACTTTTGTTAGTTTTGTTCAGCAAATGTCACTACAACCGACCCTCATCTTTTCAAGGTCTATAAGTGTTTTTCTCTAGTCAATCAAACCGTCTTATAGCCTCAGCGGTGTCCTGCTTTCTGCACCAACAGGGGATAATCAAACTCAGTTGGGACTCAGTACTCTTCGACCCATGGATTGTTTGCGGAAGTTCATTTGCCTGGACCGCATTTTTACGTACTTCTTTAACAGTTCTGACTCGCGTGATTACATGACCCAGACGAGCTTTACCTGGTCGGCGTTTTTCATCACTTCTTTAAGTGATCTGTTAGCGTAAATGTAGGAAGCAGTTCTTGATTCGTGCTTATTTGTAAAACTTACACTAATTTGCCTAAGCGATGTTTCCTTTTTCAACAGTTCACCGAACTGACGTGGATTTTTGTCGCATCACAGGAGGGTAGTTCATCATAAAGTGCAGTCGGCTTGAGTTTTAAAGGGTCAAACCACTCAGTTGGCTGATGTATGGTGGTACACGGTTTAACGAACCCCCGATGCCTTGGATGCGTTTTCAAATAAAGAAATAGTACTCATTCCATAACCGCAATAGCAAACATATACACCTCAGGGAAGCTCACTACTATTTATTGTGCTGGCCGCACAGGTGTAAATAGAACTGTGACAGAAAAAATCGAGTATTCATGTATGCTCGCAGCTCATCCAGGCTCTCTAGTAACTGTCGTCTAGTCGTGTGGTTTTGTCGCAATAAGTGTGCAACTGGCAGAAAATTTGTTTTCCCCAGCTCCGGACATTGTGACGCAATACAGCATACCGGCCACTGGGAAGCCGGGTTTCTCGGTGTTGTAATGTTTGGTGTAAAGCTATATTCGCCACACTAAAGTTCAAATACTCTCATGCTCGGCCAACGTCCGCGACTCCGAGTTTACATGGTAGGACAGTCTGCTACTTCGGTTTAACCATCCGAGTAGTATTCTGCTTGTGGAGTATTTATGGATTACGATGAACTATCTACAACGAGGAGTCCAAAGAGCTGACCGGTAGTGAACCCAGTATCTGAGTCGGTTTCTTCGCCCATCATGTATGACGTACATTGAGTAGCTCTATGTGCCATGATCATCGAAACTCTGGCCACAATCCTCACGTCTATGAAAAAATGAAGGAACAGTTTTAAATAGGCTGCTGAAAAATATTTGGAAATAGAACCAAAGTTATTTAACCTCAACGTCGTTTTGCATGAAACCGCAGAGCGAGTCCCACCGGTGCTCATCGCGTTACGCATTAATAAGAAGTATGCAAAGTGGACTTACAAGAGCGAAGAAATGTAGTGGAATACGGTACGACCGTACAGGCGCACGCTTTTGCAGTTATTCCGATTCGACGAGTGACAAGACGATCGCCATATCCTTCAATGTCGCCCGCCAACTGGTTGTGAGCTTTTTTAGACAGTAGCAGAAACCTGAGACACTTAATTTACCTGAACTCGCGCATTTCGGCCCCCGTTGCCACGCCGTCTGTTAGCCCTCAACGGGCGAACGAAAAACGGCACGAAAGAATCGTCTTCGTTATCTTCTACGACGTCTACTCTAGAGTAGGTCCGCTTTGACGGAGCATCCTCTGAATCAGTACCCGACGCTCGATTCCTCACGTAGTTGTTCCACGCAACCCCAGATGTATTATGCAAACATTGATGGTCAAAAACGTCCAAGCGACAAACATCAGCATACAGACATGCAACCAAATTGAGCGCACTGTGACACTACCCGTGACATTTCAATTTCAGTGAAATGGATTGGTTCCACCACTGCTTAATCTTGTTCGTCTATAATGTCGCGCTACCGTCTATTCTCACTTGGCTCCCGAGTTTGGTGCGACAGACAGTAATGGTTAGTCATTCTCCTTTGCGCAACAAGGTCGGTACTACTTTGGTGCAGTTATGTGATAGCAATTAACACTTCAGAGGCGCATAGCACATGTAAAATAGAGCCACGTCTCTGCTGCGCGTTGTGCTTCTTGAATCTACTCGGACATGTACAGGTCGCTGACGTAACCTATATTACAAATTTCCTCACCATTTGCCATCTCGAAATGTGCATCCCGAAGACCTAAACCATCCTCTATTGTCTCCCGGCTGACGACGTCAAACAAGGGTGTAGAAATGGGGTAGTCTTGTTTATGAACTTGAACGTTCACCGTATACCCTTGCACGACCATAGGTATGCCAGTCCATAGGTCCTACGGGATTGAAGAAATTCTTTGGTATACCTTTCCGGCGGACAGCACTGTATAGCACTATTCGGTCGACTGCGATGTAGTCACCTTTCAAGTCCAGGGTAGGCACGGCTGTCGGGCTACAGTCTTTAGCTCATCTCAGCTCGCCGGTGAAGAGTGAGAATCTGGTCTATGCAACGTCGATTAGGGCAAAACCTGGTCTGATGTTCGTGGATTGGTGTCACACGGCGCAGCAATATTCCAGCCAAAACGTTGGTTACTATGGGGATTCGTCGTCGTTCAGCGTTAAACTACGCAAGCCCTATTGATTACTACCTTTCTCCTTGCTAAGGCAAAAACGATTTTCCAAGGGGGAATGAGTGAACCTACACGGGCGAGGAAGAACAAGAGTCCCGTATCCCCAAACACACGAAATAAGTATCAAAATTAAAGTGGTTCTACACGTTCTCTTCCTGAAGATGGCTGCAATCAAGGGACTTGTTGGATGGTAATAGGATATGCTTCACGTTTCAAATGTCACGATCCAAGGAGGTAATCGATTTTATCAAGATGCCATCCATGTAAAAAGATTTGGGAGAGGTTCTTCGAAACCGGTCGCTTTTCCCCTCAGTAGTTCAATGTTCAATTTGGATTCAAGTGAAACTTCCCAAGTATTCACAGTTGCTGTCGGATGAACATCAGTGCACGGCCAGCTAAACCGTTTCTTGATGTATTTATGTTAACGGTCGAGCCTTTGAGCGTTGCCAAGAAAATATTTCAGTCACTTGATGATGTATGTCAAATTGGTAGTCTCTGCCATCATCAGACGTGAAGAGAAACCATGCCTGGTGCACAGCCATGGGCTAATTTCTTCCCTCCCAATTGTGTCTAGTGCTTAATAACAGCGTTGGGCGTTCCGTATCCGAGCGCCAATTTTTGGCGAACGCCACACTGCTTCAGTTGGTTTACCATCATTCATGATTCATAAATGTAGACGAAGGGTATGTTCACTTTGCTAGTGCTGTTGTGTTATCCTATTTAGGATACTGCACCGAAACTAAGGAGGTTCGGCCTTATCTAAGACCATCAAAGGGTTACTCTGTAACATTGGTGGTTGATTCGATTAAACGTGCTAGATTCATATCACTGGTAGCATACGACATTTCACTACCTCCGGCTGGTTACCGCACCTGGCCTATTGTCATTTTATATGGTTTTATGCCGCTTCACATTTCGGAATCCTGGGTGTTCTCCGCCGTCTGTAGTGATCCCTAACTAGTAGCGGTAGAAAAAAGGAAAAAAGCAACCGGCCGGTGTTTGCGAATCAAACGTTGTGAATGGACCATCGGTCAGCCAGGTGACTTTTTTCTAAACCTGGTCAAAAAAGAATCAGTAGTAAACGAAGCCTCACATCCGATATGACTCCCGGATTCAATGCTGATTGAATTTGAGCGAAGCGGAAAACCGGTCTTGAGCTCACCGCGAAAGGCAAGCTGAGATGTAAGGGCATGTTAGCATAACGGAGAGCTTACAGATGAACTGAGATGAGATATAGATTATATGAGAAACAGTTTGGTTAAATCAGTGAGCAAGTACGGAGAAAACGATTGATCTCTTAGGGAAATTCGAGGAAGAGTTTTAGGAGCATTAAATGCAGCGTTTTTTGTGGAATCTATGGGAAAAAAGATTGATCCTCGTCGAACTGTCCCCTAATTGCCATGTCCTCCCTGTCTAGAAACAGCAGACCAGCGATCGCTTTTCTCACTGGTTATAGTGGGAAGACCCAATTCGAGCTAGCACGGACCCTGTTTTATTAAGGGAAAACCGTTTTTATACGAATAAGTGTATATCTGTGGTTGTGTGATTGTCGCATATTTTATCGGTTTTCTGAATCATCCCTTGGTTGGTCTATCTCTTTCGCAGCCTAGCACGGACCTCTCACGCTGAGTGGTTCTGAAGGCTACTGATCGACTCAATCCGTTCATCTTTTTGCATCCCTGTCGCCCGGTCGCAACTTCGTGTAATCTGGCGGTTGGTGTCTAACGAAGTGGTCTTGATTTACATTTGCCGCCAGAAAGTGCACACAATTTCGCATGGGCAAATTGCATCCGCCTATGTATCGATTCCCACTTGCCGACCACGATCTGTCATCACTAGACCACTGGAAACCAATGAAATAGCTCAAATTATCTTTGGCGTAACCAAAAGGGGACTGACATCCATCCACAGGAGTTGTGTTCGTAGCCCGTATCTAGTAATACACGTGCTTTCCTGCGGTCGCGATCGACTTTGATGTCGCCACGGCCGTAAGTAAGGAAACAACGGAGAATGACATCAATGACAATGTTATATTGGGTTTGTAATAGTGGGTAAAAAGCATTATTAAGTAAAGAGAAAAAACAAGCGAAATAACAAACCTCAAGAAGCATCGGAATTTACAGGCCTCTTTTATTCGGGTGGAGATGGTTCGATTGCTGAATAGGCTTAGTATCCGCGGTGCGAGAGCCGGAGAGAACCCGAATGTGGGCGTTTCCTCCTGAAGACCTTACCCAACTGCTTCGACTGAAGCCTGTTGTTTCTCCATTGCTGTGCGCAACGGACTCGGGAGTTGAGGCGAGGGCTAGCTGATAAGTGCAACGACAAGGTCAGATGTGGCCGCTCAGCAATCCTTCGCGTCTAAGAAACGATGGCAGATAGTGAGAGATGACTGTCTAAAATACCTTCGAAATAACAGGTGAGACGGAAGTTGGATGGTACTTATTGGAGTCAGAGGAATTACTCCGTTAGTGATTTGTAAAAAATGTCCGTTTCAGAAGGGTCGCTAATTGACAGTGACAGAGTGGGCAGCAATAAAAATGAACCAAATCAAGAGCGCATATTTTAAGGTTGGCGGGTACCGACGCACAGATTAGGTGATGTGCGTAGGCTCAGAAAACGCAGTACTGGTGCTACCATGCAGTAGAAAATTAGGCAAAAAGGCAAAAAAAATTTGAAGTAAGGTAGGTAGGTGAGCTGCAGCTGAGGGTACACTGAAGCCCAACAGCCTTGGCTTTTTGTGTAGTTCACAAACGAAATCAATGGGACTACACGTAAAAAGAAATATGGATAGGCAAACGTTGTTTGAGGTTGCTTTGGAAATAAACTAACATGTTCAGGTACAGTGGCATCGGACGAGGCGTTTTTGGTTTTGAGTGTGGCCGGCAAACCTCTTCGTAGTTTGCACAAAGCTTTGATGAGGTGGGTGTCAGCCTGCGACTCAGTTCAAACGTGCGGTCCTAGCAAATATGCAATTAAGCAACATGGGTGGTTCGAGTTTTCCGGGTTTGGAAATGTGTTGATTAACGGATGCGTGTAGTGAAATGCACTTCCCGTGAAGTTACAAATGAGTGTTGAAATGTCTTAAGTGAAGCAAGAGGTAATTAAGAAGTCTCGAAATCTCCCCTCCTCATTTGGCTGAACTGTAGCGTCGGAATATGTCTCAAGGTAGGCAAGGGGTGAAAATGATAGATCAGGAGAAAGATAGGATAGGTCTACACAAAGAGGACAAATGAGAATAGTACCAATTGTATGAGTATGGTGGGTGGTCCCATCAGAGATTCATGTGAGGCGACGGTCTGTTTAGCACGGGTTATTGAACACTGCGAAGCTTCTCTTATGTGCCTCAGAGTTTGCGTCAGATGAGTCAATCAACATTCACATGTGAACAAAAAATTTCATATTATGATATGACAGCTGGTATCCATCAGGAGCGAACCCTCTGTGTTGGCCAAACGGTCAAGGTCGTAACGTTTGGACGTGAAGGTCGCGGGTTCCAGTCCTCCCAGCGCTTGTCAACTTCCCCACTTGGCAGCCCTCTGTTGGCCGCGGCCCCTTCCTGAAAAGCGATGTACATTGTCATTTCGTTAATAACAAGGAAGATAAAAAGATGGTATTGGTTTTTTCGCTGAGCTGGGCAATTTAACTGCAGGCGTTTCATCATCAGCCGAGTTGACATCGTCAGTGCTATGATGTTGTGCAGAGCCACAGTGCCTACCTACGCGCTAACTACTTTAATATGAGTAGGATAGACCGTACAATAATAGGAAAAAAGGCAACTTGTTCATTGTGTGTATATTCAGGTAGATCCATGTTTCAGTTCGTTGGGATTCTGAGAAATCGGGCAGTAGACGTGCTCTAGCCACTGGCACGAGGAAACAAGTATTTTATGCGAGACGGGGTGGATTTTTGAGCAAACTAATTACAATCAAAATGGATATGGTAGATCGTTCCGCACCTTTGTAGAAAACCTTTTAAGCAATTTGACGATAAGGAATAAAGATGAGCGAACCGATCATATGGGGATTTCACTGATCAAGTAGGAGTGTATGCTTATTATAAAAACGAGTTTGAATTTCTTCCCAATGTTATCAGGGAAAGAACTGGGAGTATAGGATCATTGTGATGTTTGTTATTCATGCAAAAAATTGCCTAACTAGGTTAGGTCAAATGGAGATTTTCAATCCTAGTATATCAAACGTTGAATCTCATTTTCTGGGAAACAATGGCATTGCGCTGACTCTAGGAAAAGTCTTGACCAGTAGTAGGTCCAAGACAATAGGCAGGTGATAACTCATTAATGTATTGACCCTTTATGAATGATGTTTTGGTGTGTGGGACAAAGAAGAGGCTAATGGTTGGAGCGTTTTCTTGAGATAAACACATGCGTTCGGTAACCTTTGTTCTTAAAGATGCTTGAACCTGATCAACGAGAGATATGCTGGTTATTGCGTTATCAACATACCGTATGAGGGATCACACACAAGTGACACTGTTACTGAATGGAACTTTAAGGACTTTGTAATGTGAAATTAAGTGAATTGCCCGGTTTACAATCTTCGACGTTTTCAATTCGGTGTACATCAGGACGAACCACTGCTTGATTCCGTAGGACTAAACTTTGCCTGTTCTGTATATTTCGGATGCCATTGCATTTGGGTCTCGAAGGCATGCTCAGACATCACATTACATGGTGCACTTGACATTCGAATTCTGCATGATGACCGAAAATGGATTTGTATTTTTCGACGACCAAGTGGAATGCATTCTCACCACGAGTTTGGACTAACTAAATACGCTAGTTGTTGGAAATTTGAGGTAGTCAAAACGTGTGCGCATTACACCTACCAACAACGCTGCTATTAACATTATAGCATTCACAATTCAAACCAATACATGACGCATCGATTTTTCGATATACTGCTTATTTCATTTGATAAATCCCTGTTCACACTTTCACTTAACCTTACGATCTCGACTACCACCGTTGTTAAATCGACGATTCCATGTTGTTGATACTTGTACCAAAGTGGTTCGATATTGAATCGATTATTTTTACGAACGAAGGTCCGGGATGGAATAGCGCTGAGATTTACGATAATAATGTTACGTATCTAATCGCTCGACTCTGGCCAACATGACAAATTCCAACTCCGAACCCTGTCCAATAGCCGCCCGGAGAAGAAAGACAGAAGACGAGACCTCTAGCTCATCCGTATATTTGGTGCTGGACCAAAGGTAATTTGTATACTTTTATGAAATTTTAGGTGACCAGGTTCATTCAAATAACAAAGTGCGGTAGAGTGCCTGCTTCTTGTAAAACTTGGTCAAAAATCCACTGGCGCGAATTTAAAATTGAGGGCAATTTTTGATATCCCTGAAATGAGATGGGTTTGAACAAAAATAGCCACATGTTCAAGGTCTACTGCATCGATCTATAGGGAAAGGGTTTTTCCCCAGCAATCAAACAACGCCCATTTATTTATAGAAATTTACTAATAAACGCAGTTTGTCCAGGCCATAGTTAGAAGAACATAAGAATTGTGACCTTCAGTTCTTGCCTGGTGAATAACTTGCGAACTTTGTGAATCAAGGTTTCCCGGCCTTTTTTATTACCTGATAAACATTACGGCGGAAGAAATAAACCTACAATCTTTTGACTTACTGTTCAGGAACGATAAAGGGACAATTGCCTGCATCGCACCTGCAAATGCCACATAGAGGAGAGGTGTTCCACGATTTTGCCGCTTTCGGAAGAAGTAAAACCCAAAGCAAACGATCCAAAAGGCTGGATTATACTCTTTGAATGGGTGGTTTGCTATCTCCATCCGCGAATAACGGTTGCAATGGGAGCAACTGGGACTCATGCAAACCCTCGGATACAAGATCCGTGCTATTACCGATAGAATAGGGATGAAGAAGCAGCTACGGTAATGACTACAGATTGGAATTCATGGTATATTTCGATGGTCTTGAATCGAACCCAATCGAGTGTTTCCAATAAGCACGATGAGTTGTAGGTCATGAAGGTGTCGGCCATCCAGTTTCCAACATACTGCTTTCCTTCCTTTCCTATTGATACGATAAAGTGCAAATTTTTTCATACAGGTGCTGTGGGGATTTGTAACCGCGGTCTTCATGTTGAGTTGCCACCGAGGCTGATCGGTCGACATCCGTCGGATAAGGTTACGAAGTTATCCAGCTCCAATATATCACCTAAGTAACTCAAAATGCAAATTCGGAAGAGTGCAGTTTTTAAAGATACCTAGATTTGAAACTAAATATAATCCCTGTAGTATGCAAGGTATGCTCTCTTCAAGCTCTTCCAGAATCCATTAAGCTGATGAGGATATTTTATTCAGTTTCACCATCACCACATAGTTGCTCTAACTGTTTATCGGTTTAATAAGTATGATTTTTCGCTCCCTTGTTTTGCACGAACCATGTTGAATAAACCAAATTTTGAGGCTTTGTTGGGTCATCAAGAAGAATGAAGACATTTGGACCAACAGAACTCTTGTAAAGAAAGCAGCCGATCTATAACCAAAAGAAAACAAAGTTTGAAGGCATTGAAATCTCATTACACGTCAAAAAATTTTACTTCACCAATGGAAGACAAGAGCCATCATATCACCATGGTTTCCACTCATATGAATTGATTTTACGACTGTTTTGCACTGTTCCCGGGCGCTACGTGATATTCGAAATTCCATACAAGTTAGGCCAATTGGTTTTCGAGCATCTGTTCGAAATTTCGATGTTACAGACGAAACGGAAGTCAAGGTACACGGACAACGCAGAGTAAAAATGGGTGACACCCACATGGGTGTACTGGATCAGTAAGTTGTTGCGCAAAGGCTGATGCAACATTAAATTGCCGGGCGAACTATGACACCAGTTATAAATGCTAAGCTGAGAAGGTCAACACCCCGGCTACCAGTTCTGCGGTGATTGAGTATTCACTACTCATTAACGAGTCTTTCAACGTTTTGCACGTGATCCCCGCCAACTGACAAGCTTGTACGACTCAGCATACCTTGAGTTTACAGTTCTGGAAACATCACTTACAAATAACGGCGACGACGCTTTTCATTTGCCAAAGGTACTCGCTATCCTTCCCTCCTTGAAGTGGTGCATCCACTTGACGTCTGTATGCTAATGGTTGCATTTTAGGAATTCGCAGTGGATTTCCACTGATTCTCGAATTGGGTCGAAATCTAGCACGTGACTTTTGACCAGACGCGGCGAACTCTTGATTTTCAAAATCTCACTTTATGGTAGTATCACAGTTTTAGCCCATCAGCCATTGGTTTCAGTTGGGTAGATCCATAGCAAGAGCAACGATGAGTGAGTAGTATATCATCAGTATACGCGCACAGCGGTGACCATTCAGCTGATGAATATTCACTCTCGGATCCAAAATACATATACTTGATTTGACTTAAAGATTAAAACAGAACGCAGACTCTGTAGCCTTTTCAGAACCATGTTCCAATATTTCCTTAGATCAAGTCTACTTTGCCGAAAAAGTCTTCACAGAGAAACTGAACTGTTTTCAAGAAAGAATATGGGCTTATTGATTGACGGACAAGTTTGATATGATGAATATAAGGACTTGCCATACGTCTTTTTGTCTGGTTACGAACTAGTCACGTTTGCTTAAGTTTCGTAGGACTTCTAATCTGACCGACACTTTTCTGTTTTGACACGAAATTAGTGATTAGTGAATCTAGTGTATCTGCACTTGTAGCGTGTCCCATCGGTCCTTTTCGTCAATAATCAGCAGTGGTCCGGTGGACAAACATCTCCATACAATGTGACGACGACTGCTCATATTTACAATAATAGCAAGTTTGATCGAATTGTTATTCTCCGATTCACACCCCTCATTGATGATTTTTACATAGCACGGGATGAATGGACGAAGAATGGTTTGGCAACCGAGCACTATTGTGTGTGTGTGTGTGTGTGTGACTCATCGAACAAGACAAATAGATCTACATGTATAAAAGGTTAAGAATTACCTAGTTATCGACAATGGGGTGTGATTTCGCGATCAACCTGATCGGCAGTAAAATCTATCGAGGTAAGTCGGAGTGTAACCAGGCGTGCGACTTCTGTTTAAGATGTGGCTGTGAAAGAACCACCCAAAGCCGGTGCACTGGGGTGTTCAGAGTAACCGAGCATTCTGTCAAATCACTCATGTGTTCATCTGAAGACTACGAGGCTGCTAAATTAAAAATAGTTTCTAAAAGTCTAACTACTTACCAGTAACAGACGCCATTACACGTACTTACCATAGTGATGTGTGTTGGTCCCTTTCGTTATTTACTTTCCAACCGTTGATTCAAATAGGATCTCGTCTGTTTGTATTTTTATTTGGGATGAATTATTTTTCAAGATCCAATTGATATACTCGTCAAGCGGATTGTAACGCGACGTGGGTTTCTAAAATATACGCGATAGTCACAGCTATTAGATTTAATAGCGCTTACTGCTTTAAAGCGAATTCCAGTATAAGTGACCAACCTAGTGGACTAAGATTTCGACCAATCAATATCAAAATGCGCGTGCGAAAAATTAAACAGCACTGGGTTAGACCGGTAAATAAGTACACGTGGTCCTTGAAAATTCCCATTGAGCACATTGAGAAAAAACAACTTAGCGAACAAGCTCGTTTTCAGTGGAGGAAAAATTTTTTCTAATATATTGTGATTTAATGACACGAGTATGAATCACTAAAAATGAGCTTGTTTGCCAACTTGTGTTTCCTCTGTGTTCAGTGAGGATTTTCAAGGGATTGAAACAAGCCAAGGACCCAGCTGTACTGAAAAAGCTTGGTAAGTGCATAAAGTTCTGTACCAAACTGGCGCTGGCTAGAGCTGATGTACAGTTCTTGAATGACTGTGTAACAATCTACGTTTCCAATGCAATATAATACTCTGTTAAGGGGAAAATGTCACCATAAAGACAAGCTCTTAACGAACGTAATACGATATGCAATCTTACCACGAAATTAGAATGAACATTTGTACCATCATCTCATGTCCTCGACCAAATGAAAGGGGAAGAAAACATCTTTCGAGAGATACGTTCAATCCATTGTGCACAAACAGGTTAACCAGAACCAAGTGTTGATGAAACGATTGGAAGGATTAAAACAGTCCCGTGGTTTTTGCATAGCCCTGGTCAACTTATTCACAACTTGTCAGGCTTCAAGGTAGACAAGATATTGTTGGAAGTTTTATTCCAGGGGCCTAAATTTTGCTGCCCAAATAGCGAATGTGCAGCTGGACTTAAAAATTGGATTTGGAAATCTTTTTCTCCATTGTCGAGTTTATCCCCGTCATCGCAAATTGAAATGCAAGTGTTTAAATCAACTTTGGTGAATGATTGCTATCAGTATCATGGGATTAGACACAACGATTGGGTTATTGAAGCCAGAACATAAAAGACGATTAAGAGGACTGGAGGAAAATCCAAACACCATGTTGTCAAGACCAGGTAAAGGTGCAGACATAGTTCTCCTTATAAAGTCTGATTAGGTAGCGAAAGTGGAAGCCATTCTGAATGACGAAAGAGAATGACAAAACGCATCAGACTGAAAAATCGTTGAAACAAAAGGATATAATGGGTTAGACCACACTCGAACAGATTCAGCCTAGGGAAACCACTTTTCGAAAACAGTGGGTTAGCCACAAGTTGACTTGTAATAACTACTGCTCTTTCGTATCTACAATGTTCAGTTTAAGTTTACCAGTCAAACCTACCGCCAAAAGGACGGGGTAGCAATGGGGTCCACACTCGGTCCATGGCAAAGCTGGCAAATGGGCCACTCGAATCGTCCATACAAATCCTCCACTTATACAGCGCTTCGCAGGTGACATCTCGTGTGTACTCAACCCTCCGACAAGAACTAATCAACTGCTGAATAAGTTCAACTCGGCTCACGTTAATGTGCAATTCACAACACAAATGGAGTTGAACAAAGAAATAGCACTCTTAGATGTACAACTAAGTCGTCGAGAAGTCAGCTCAGTTCGGCGACCAGTACACAGGAAAGCCACGTGGAATGGACAATACATCAAGTTTCACAGCTTTGTGCCTCTCAATGTGAAGAGGAACCTAATTAGACGTCTTGCAGCCAGAAGAAAAAGAATATGCACAGGAGATACTAGTGAGGCAGAACTTCAGATAACAAGAAGAATATTCACTGAAAATGGCTTCCCAAGCAGTTCAGTTGATGAAATATTGAAGACAGAAAAGGAAGTTCCCAGGAGGGCGTTTGTGGATGAAAAGCCAGTATACCTATCTCTGCCATTCAAACTTGACACGCTAGCAGAAGTAGCTCGAAGAAGACTGACTAGCACTGTTAATAAGATATTTTACGCGGCAAAGCTACGAATCTTGTTCAAATCTTTTTCCGTGGTGCCATTACGGTGGATTCTGCAGCCTCTTTTGTGTTTATTCATTCACATGTTCCTGTGGCACAATGTACATCGGTCGCACGACCAGGAGCGTGTATGAACGCATCCGTGAGCACCACCTTGCATGATTAGGCACTGGGACAATTAAGTCTCTTAACAGTCCAGTCCACACCTAGCACAGACTTACCACACCGTGAATGTGGCACAAGCTTTCCGGATCCTGTATAGGTTGGCAAAGTGTCGCGTCTTGAGCACTACGGACGCTGTTGCGACCAGTCCTCACAATCCTCCACTGTGCGCTCAAACACAATTTGTGGGTGCCCACCAACACCTTGACCCACTTTTCGTCTTAATACAAATCCTAGACCACAAAACGATTAATAAACCACGTTCATCCTTATTCGGGTTATGCATGAAACAACACAAATCCCTTTCCCACCCGTATGTTTTTCCTGACTAATCCAATCCCTCCTAAAAGTTCCTTCTAATATGCTGTGATATAATGGCACGAGTACGAATCACTGGAAACGAGCTTATTCGTCAACTTGTTTTTTGAAATACTTAATTACAGTTTTGATGTCTGCTTTCCAATCGGTCAATCCCATCTCTGGATTGGTATCTTTCGTCCCAACTAACCGAAGTGACGACAACCAACCCGAACTGGCAGGAAATCCCGTGCTCAAATGAAAACGAGGGATGTGTCTGGGTTATCTTTCTCGTATATTTGCGCCTGTGACTGCCGTTATTCCATCCGTTGTCCGGATCATGTTTTGATTGGTCCATCTCGTTTGACTCACATCACCTGATTAAGTTCGTGTCGTTTTGTTATCTAATCTGGACCCCTCATTGACATGACCTTCCCAGTTTGCCTGTCTGCAAACCGGCAGCCAGTGAGATACCGTCCTCTCGATCTGATCTTGCCGTCTGTACCCACCCGCTTTCTGGCACGACCGGATTGCATCCGTGCCGTTGTACTGAGTACGATTCATCTACCACACGGTCCTTTAAAGTGCAACAACCGATAACCAATAAAACAGTTCTATCAGACTCAAGCGCAATGTCGGTTAAGTTGCCATGTCCTCATAGTAAGTATTGCACTCACATCGTGTGTAACGACGGAAAGAATGCCCACTAAACACTCGAAGTGTGAACCTTTTTACCACCAAATGCAGTGAACTGGTCATTTCAACCAGTTATAGATAATCCGAAATCATACTTGATATGAAAATAAAAAACAATCCTAGGTGGTTATACTCCACCGGAATAATATAACTTGCATGAGTGGACGCTAATGCAATAGTCTCTAATGTCAGAAATAACGAAAACAGAGCGCTTTTCCACAAAATTTCCATGTATTTCCAAGGTCTATCGCATCCGCTAATGTAAACCGGATAATACTAGGACGTCACCGGAGTATCCCTCATGTTACCACACAGAAGAAATGATTGCTTTTTGATGCAAGCAAGAACAAAATGTGCACATGATAACAGCAGGCCGCAAGTCGTATAGCTGCAGTATTCCCATGGTACTCATGATCTGTCAAAACGACCTTATGCAGTGACAAGCGTATTTTATTGAACCAAATGCTGTCCAACCTAAACACAATGTTCACATGAATCATGGTATCCCATCAAGAGAACGTCCCGAAAAATCATTTCCTGCAAATGTAGCGGTCTGATCGAAGATAATCATTTGAACCAATTATCTGCCACCCAAAGCAGGTTACAAGATCTAATCCCAGATCTGCTGGTCACTTTGGTAGTAGGTGGGAATTTGCTGTTAGCCGGGCCAAATCAAGTCCGATTCACAGAGACCCTTTTCGGTCCCATACCACTCCACAGGTGCCGGATCCTTACCAGCGTCTGAGTCAATAAGTCAGCGCATTACTTTATTTTGATTAATGTTTTGCAACAAGTTGTTTTTCAGCTCCTAGATTAAAAGAATTACTACCGTAAATTGATTATTTTCACTCATCAGTTAAACGTCCAGTTGCCAACATCATGTTATTGGAGCAGTGATCGACCCATGAATCCGATTTGACGTGAAAGTGACTTTCAAAGGTCGTTACATCTTCCTCCGTCAAAGCAATCGAATTTAAATGCACACACACTTTGGTCTGCACATCAGATCAGTGAATTCGCATTAAATTTTGGTTAGAAGTTCAGTGTCTAGTCCTTCACTTTCCGCGTCTTTTGGTAGACGGTTATTAGCTTCATTGATTTTACCGAAATGAACCGGACTGGCAGAAATACACATTTTTATAAAATGTATACAGTAGACGAGCACATCACGTGTGAAATGACGTCCAATAACGTGACTGATGAATTCCCCCAGCGGCTGTAATTTCGGTGGAGACTTGTTTTTTTCCGCTCCAGCGCGTGACTGTCAAAATCATCTGGAGACTGCCAGCCAGCTGTTGAACGGCGGGAAGTCCGCAACAGCGTTGAAACTACAAATCAGATACGGGCGAAAATTTTCATTAGTTGAAAAGTTTCGGATGAAGGTTGTTGAATTTTTAATAGAGTGCACTCAGCAAAAAGAAGCCGTGGTGAAAACGATTGGCTTGTTTTCATGCTATTTAGAAAAGGCTCCCTAGGAGTAATGTACTAATAACAGTCGTGCCTGCTGTTTTATTAACAGGGATGTTTCGCTTTCGAGTTTGTTACAAGAGTCATGTTTCATTCCGCAATAGATGAATAATGCCTTTTTCTTTGTATTCGGTATTTATACGTAATGATTGATTTCGACGGCACATGAAGCATCAAAACTTTCTTTTTTATAATATTGATAAAATTGTCAAGGAAGAGAGAATAATATTTGCCGGAAATCACAGCCTATTTCATAGTTATTGCCGTTCATAATGTACCTGGAACTGCCCTGCTTAATAATCCGTATACTTCTATGCTCCACAGTTCATTTGAAGCTGATGTAAAACCGAAATTAATGACAAACCCCCAAGTGCCGCTTTTACCTATTACAAGACAAATTTGCAGCACCCAAGGCGGCCGCGATTATTTGAAGGCTATGAATGTGAAAGCGACCGGTATTGGGAAGACTCGAAATGACGACGAGAAACCTGTATTTCTCAAATAGTTTTCCCATTCACCACCTGAATTTGAAATTCGTTATTCGGTGAAATTAGTAACGTCCACTCTGGGTGACTCGCAGCCAAGCCAGATACCTCCGGTTTCATTCTAATTTTCCCAACATTACTACTAATGTGGTCGCATGAAAACTACCATTTCAGTAAACTCTGTTAGCTGAAAGCTAGTTATGATCTCATTAATATAGACAGGTAGACCAAATTTTCAGGCACGTTTTGCACCAGCCCATCCGTATAAATGAACGCCTAACCGGTTCGGATTGGTACTTTAGCTAATATCATTAAACCGATAAAACTGGACATAATCAGGCAAGGTTTATATGCAAAGTAGACATGAGTTGTTTACCAGAGTCCACGGGATAAAAAGGGCACCTCGTTTACACTGATGGATTTTCTGGAATCAACTGTCACCACCCCTATACTGCAGAGAAAAGAAGCAAATTTTATCTGAACCAATATTAATTGGTGGCAATAATTTGTAAAACAGGCGACTTTACTTTCCAGTGACTATAGTTCACCCGCGACTCTTTATCTAATAATAATGTTCCCCATCTATAATAAATCACTTTGGAAGAGGGCATTGGTCATTTTGCAAATCCCCAAAATCACACTCCATGTCATTCTATTTGAAAGCCTAGAACTATATATCTGGATCTAACACAACTCGTGCACATTTACAATTCACAGTTGGTCCGTCAACCACGCATAGTTGCCCTTTTGAGAGAACTTCGAAATTAACCGGCGACGCTCGTCGATAACTGGATCTTGCTCTCAGTCCCTACAGAGTGGCCTACCTCTACATCTACAAATGTGTATACCGAGTCAGGTAGAACGATTAACTGCAGTTCATTTTCAGCAATAAGCGCTCGTTCTATCTCACTATCGCCTTACTGATTTTACTTCAAAAGACGTCCGAATTTTGGATTTATTCCTCCGCGTCAAAAAATCCCACGTCCTGTACTTGTATTTCATATGAAAGAAAAAAGAGCAAACTATAAGATGTCATAATCTCGGTGCATGGATTTCATTTGTTATAATCGGCGGTTTCTCAAATACGTACCTAAAATCTACTTCCTATCCTTTGGTCAACCCGAATTCAGTGATTTTCGTGCTCACGTGCAGATACTAACAAGGCCTCCCAGTTATTAACCCCAACATCCTGAAGAACGACATATTGGCAATTACTCATTGTGTTCTTGGCTGATTGATAACGAACGCGAATGTGTAGTGAACCTTTGTTCTTACACCGACCTGAGGGTGTACACGAACAATACACTAAGGTGACACTACAAATGAAGCCACAACGAAATAGTGAAAAATACCGTGGCACATCCGAGAAAATGTGCGATAAAAGTTAGAGGAGACGGCACCCGAGGGTACTGGCTGGTGTTCGGCAGAGTAGCGTGCGATGTTCAGTGCGGCCTTTGTCACGAAAACGCGCATTAATAAGCAGAATTTCTTGGCGTAAAGCAAATGTTTTTGACCTTATTCAATGATTACAGGATTAATTTGAAAACCAACTAATGACAACAGGTAGTTTGAAAAAAATGAGAAGAACAAAGTGCACAGGATTTTTTTGGCCACGGTGAATACTCTACTACACAAAAGAATCAGTGAGATGGATATGATAAAGTGTGGGCTTTGATCAGGCTTTCCCTTGGGTGGTGCGAGCGGCAATTCAACGTAGTCCGAAAGGTCTGCATCATGAAACGGGGCGGTCCTACCGAGTGGCCCACATTACATAATTACAAGTTTGGTGCAATGGATAAACAACCTGTTATGTGCAAAATGAACATCTTAAAACTGCCTTTCATTACCGAAAACCTATTCGCATTCAGTCGCTGAGACACCAACCGGACGTTGATATTACCATCAAAAACGTAGTGATGTCTCAAACAAAGCCGGAACGTAATTTTCAAATCGCATATGCTGAGACAGAAGTTCCGTGTAATCATCGTAGTTGAAAGGCGTTGATCATGACAGTGCCAACATTCTTACACTGGGTGTTTCAGTATGATGCGAATTTTCCCTCTGAATGTTTTGCGTTCTTGGAACAAACCACCTCAAAGCAATTTCTCTAGGGATCACAGGGCAGCACCCAAATTCAGACAACTTTATAACTAAACCACTGGTGATAAGTAATTATCCTAATGTGATTATAATCCAACGAGTGAAGCGGGTGTTTAGATGTCTCGTTGAAATGTCAGCCGCCATCGGCAGTCGGTTGTTCGGGAAACCGTGCATACCCAGTCGCCCAAAAGAATTTCGCAGCAAATTATATATATATATATATATTTAGAGTTGAGAAGGCGTACACTGAGTTAATACGTTTATCGTGACGTTTCGACCCAAACTAGGACTCGTCGTCAAACATGAATGATTGATTGAATGGGATCGCTAGTTCCGTTCGGTTTTGTGCGCTGTCCGTCTGTTTGTCTCTCTATTCTGCATCCGGGTCTTGTTAAGATGACGTAATGCTTGTCAATCTCCACATGCCGATTGAACGAGTTATTCGAGTGGAGGGCTTCAAGAATAAGTCGCTCCCTCTTTCTGTTTGCCCGGCTGACTACCTTTGCGTTGCTGATGTTGACCTCATGGCCTGTTTGTGCACAGTGGTTCCATATCTGCGAGTGTGGGTCAGCGCGTCGTAGGGCTAAGCTATGTTCGTGCAAGCGTGTGCGTAATTGTTTGCTTGTCTCACCGACATCTGTTTGTCACATTTGAGGCATGGAATGGCATAAACTACCTCTGACTGGTCGTGCTGGTCGACGCGATCTTTTCCGTTGAATAGAATAGATCTCAGGGTGCCGGTCGGTTTGTGGGCGATTGTGATATCTAGTGGACGTAGGATGCGTTCGACCGCTTCGGATACTCCCCGTATGTATGGAAGTACCACGATCGATCTGGTCCTCTTAGTGTTTGCCCTCTGCCTTCTGCGAATACAAGCGTTGATGAAAGACTTTGGATATCCATTGACCGCAAATAACCTGAACAAACTAGATTGCTTTTGTTCCCGTAGGTGCTGTGTACTGCAGTGTGTGTCGGCTCGATGAAACGTATATATATATATAAACAAGCATGGTGCCACAGCAATAAGATATAAACAGAATTACACAGATGAGTAAGATGGGAAAATAATAGTAATGACAATAATAAACAAAGACAAATCAATTGTTTCTTTGTTTTTGATGGTTACTTAAAAGGAACGAGTTCCACTGACAGACCGTAAAGCATTCGCGTCTGTGACTTCGTTTCTGAGCCATATCTCTCCTATCTAACTCCATGGATGATTTTGAGAGATCGATAGCCGAATACAGACAGTCATCGGTCGCCAAGTACCACAGTATATTGGTACCTTACATGGGTCTGTCATTTTAATTCCCAGAGACGGCCTCCGGCCCCTTACCCTTCCCCATTTAGTGACCCCCCCTAGTCTTTGCAGCATGCACGTGTAACTCTGGAAAAAGGCAGCGGTCAGTGAGGCTTGCCTTGCTGTTTGACGCTGAACGAAGATGATGATGCAGCATGCACATGGCACTGCACTCATGCGCAACGCGTGCCATAGAGCAAATAGAAACCGTCGCATTGCATGGTCTTGCTTTAGGATTCCACGGTGGTGTCACAGTTTCGCAAAGACTCTTCTGCCTTTCGCTTTTCGTGTCCCCTCGAACAATTCAGAAATATCAAATATCCCTAGCATAAAGGCAGCCACAAATTTTGTTTTGGAGAAGCACCTTGCATTAAGGATGTGCAGGGCGTACAGTCTGTCTGGATCTTTATCACCAAACGGTTTAAAGATCTAGTCACTCACTGAAGAGATGGAATTAGCGCAATAGGTCGAGAATTGCCCCCTTCGGCATCGGAGAACCGGTTGTTCTGGTAACCACTTAAAAATTGTGCAGAGCCAGTGGCTTTTACGTTATTGCCGCAGACGAGCGCAAATAGACACGGGTACAATAAAGTGATCACAGTCCGCTAATGTGAACCTGGGAGGTGGAAGGTCCTCGTGGTTCACGACATCGAAGACCATCAATGGCCTGGCTAGCGCGAGCCAGGTGTTAAAAAGCCTAGGATAATACCAGGTGATTCGACACGCCTTCCCATTGCAAACATTCGTGTACTACAGAATTTTCGGCTAGTAAACAGGCAGGGTGATCACCATAGCCGGTTTTATCGGCGAGGTCAACAAACGAATCTCCTATTCCAACTGGTTTCACTGACAATCGATCTGAGTGTGGAAGTTACCAGAAATAACTAGGACACGTATAACCCGTCCTTGAACTTGGCCATGGTGTCGACATAACTACCGTTTAACACCAAATGAACCAAAATCAAGTAAGCATTGAAGCTCCGGTCTCACTCCTGACAAGCCGTTTACGCTGAAATGCAAACAAATGGATATATATATATATATATGTATATATATATATGTAGCACTTGCATGAGCGGACAAAACTCCTTAGAAGGCATACAACCGGTTCCTCGGTTATCGCAACTCGCCAGGTATGAGCACTAGGTAATCTCCCATCGAACCATGATAACACTTAGGCATTCTGAATTGGCATGTGTAACCGGAATCTAATTTTTAGTGTCACGTAAGTGCTTGAAAGTTCTTCGTTGAAGAGTACACAGAAGAAACGTAACTGCCACTTCTTTGCCAGTTGACCCAAGCCAACCTTAGGAATGGAGGCCGAGCGACACCTGAGTGGATGTGTATGCAGCACCTGGGTGAAAGATCACGTGCCACCAAAACCATGGAGGATGAAAATAAGCGACAAACGGCAAAGGAAAATAAAAAGCCCAGAGATCAGAGTTTGTCCCTCCCCCATATCCACACCATCCGCTATCTACGGTTCCTATGTGGGCTCCATCATTGTTCAGCGTTAAACAGCAAGGCAAGCCTCACCTACCGCTGCCTTTCCCCAGAGTTACACGTTTATATAAAAAGAGTGAATATCCAAGGGGAACAGGCAGTGGACCTACACAAGCCGGAAAAGATAAGATGCTGTTGCAGCCAACACACGAAACACAGTCTAACCATACCAACGCACGTGTTTTCAATCATTCTGATTCGGTAGAAAATGACAGCACGATTGCCACTGTTCACGGTTCACTGCCATATCCTTCAGTGTCTCCAGCCAACAAGTCAACAAGTCTTTCGGAACCCAACCACGAAGGCTTGAGACACCTACTTTACCTAACTTCGCTGTACATTTTCTCATCCCACGTTGCCACGTCATCTGTTGGCCTCCACATGGCTTCTTCCATTCCTTAGAAGGAACACAAAATAAGGCACGGTATGGTAGATGAGTGTTCGTAATAAGCAACACGTGACCCAACCAGCGTAGTCTACTAAGTTTTATACGATGAAACAAGCTATCCTCAGAATTGGCACTTAGTACTAGATTCCTGACCTCCATATTACTCGCCTGGTCACTCCATCCAATCCTAGCCATACTACGTAAACATCGGTGTTCGAAAACCTCCAACCGACGAACATCGCCCACACGCATACTTCACATCTCGCAACCGTAGAACAGAACTGAACGCACTGCAGCACAGTACACGCGACCTTTCAATTTCAGTGAAATATCAGGCCCAAGGCACAAGTGCTTCAGTCCACAGCAAGCTGCTCGAGCCTTGGATATACACGTGTTTACCTCAACTACCGAGCTACCATCGTTCGACACGCAGCTACCAAGGTAGGTGAAACGGTCCACCATTGTTATTTCCTCTCCATCCAGTATCAAGTTCGGCGCTGCTGTCGTCCAGTCCTGTAACAGTACTTTGCACTCTGAAGGTGCAAAGCACATGCCAAACCGAACCCGTTGTACATGGTCCGCAGACTCGAACAGACACACGACGTCGTCTGCGTAATCTAGGTCAAATAGCTTTCCTCCACTTCCCAGTTCGACTCCTACATCCCGGAGACCTCCTAAAGCATCTTCCATCACCTCGTCCATGACGAAGTTGAACAAGAATGGAGGTGGAACACCCTTGTCGAACGCCACTAGTTGTTTCGAATGAACGTGACAGTTCACCGTATACCCTAAGGCGACCATAGGTATGCGAGTACAATGCGCGCAACAGGTTTACAAACCCTGTTGGCACACCCTTCCGGTGGAGAGCACTGAGTAGTGCTGGTCGATTCACCGAGTCGAAAGCACCTTTCAAGTCGAGGAAGACTACGATCGTAGGGCGGCGGTGTGTGTGGCGCGTCTGGAGTAACTGCCGAAGGGTGAATATCTGGTCGATGCAACCTCGACCTGGCCGAAATCCGGCCTGTTGTTCGCGGATATTACTCTCGCGAATCGGTGTCAAACGGCGCAGCATTATCGAAGCTACCACCTTAGTAACTATCGGAATTAAACTAATCCCACGATGATTGCTACAGTCACTCCGTGTACCCTTCTTGAAGACGAGTATAATCAGTGACTCACCCCACGATAGCGGGACCGGCAGCTTTTCCCCTCTTCAGAAGCCAAATATTCGACTCCAGTTCCACTTCCGTCGGGGGATCAAGTGGCACATACCAAGGATTCACAGCCGTAAACGTCGGACTCGATAAGTTACCGTGTGGCCAGTTAAGCTGATCCTTGAAATGCTCTGCCCAACGGTCCAGTCTTTCCTGTCTACCATGAATCAGCTCTCCAGTCCTATCGCACACGACTTCACTAACCGAAGTTTGCCGCCCACCGCTGTCGCGCATAAGCTTAAACAGTCATTAACTGTTACCTGAAGCGGATGCCACTTCCATCTCTTCGGCTACCTTAACCCACCAGCTTTCGCGGTCATTCCTAAGGCTTATGGTCAACTGATGCTGCAACTGCCGACGCATCTTATTCATTTCCTTGCAGTTATGCAGCTCGCGTTTTTGCACCATTAGTATTAGCGACGCTTGCAAGATCCAGATCCAGTGTTTCTGATGAACGCTAGACCTGGGACCGCAGGCGAAATTCGCTGCCAAATGCATCGCCTGCTTAATTTGATCCCACTGGTTGCAGTTCTTAGTTTCTCGGACAGTTTCTGTTCGTAGCTGTTGCGAACAGCCGAATCAGACAAACGCTCGACAGCCAATCGAATTTGTGGCCACTCAGCTGCAGCAAAAATCGCATTAAAACTAACGCGTGGTCCGATTCGACGTACGTGGTCCAGTATGATCTACAGTTCTGGACAGAACCGCACCAACGGTAGCTAACTGCGATATGGTCAGTCTGACTCAGTGTACCTGTCGAGTTAGAACGCCAGGTCACTGTGCGACGCGAACTGTGTCGGAAATTCATACTAGATAGGAATAAATGATTATCTGCACAGAATTGGAGAAGTCTTTCTCCTTTGTCTGTTCGCTGTGCAGGCAAGGCGCATCGCCCACCTAAACAGGACTCCGATGCACTCAGTTTTCCAACTTGAGCATTGAAGTCACCTGCTACCACTACAATGTCAGAGCGTTTGCTCTTCCGAACAAGAGTGACGAGGTTATCGTAAAACTCGTCTTTCTCCATGTCAGTGCTGCAGTCTGTGGGAGCGTATGCCGAGATAACAAATAAACTAAGCTTAACACTACTATCCTTCCGGACGCCCAGTGATCCCTGAAGTCTCATGGCACACAAGCGACTGTTGACTGGGATCCAATCCAAAAGGGCTGCTTCAGCCTTCTCACTCAAGACTATTCCCACACCACGTTGACCCACAGCTTGAGCTGCTTCGTCTCCTGAAGTGCGAAGAAAATATCTTGCCGAGACGTTTGGCGCAGTTAGCTGAATTACTCTACTCGAGTCCTGAATTCGTGTTTCACTCACACAGCAGACATCAATCGAAAGTGAGTCCACTATCAGAGCCAAATACGCCTGTTGGCCAGCCTGCGCACACTGGAGGAACCGAGATTTGGGCTGACGAAGCTTGAGAAAATGTGAACTAGCAGACTGAAAACCCCTACCACACTACTTGACAACAAACCGTTGCGAGTATCGGGCGTGTTATCAGTGGGGACACCAAGGGTATGCAGAACGGGCATAAGGGGCAAAGAGATTGGGTTGGAGACAGGAGAGATAGGTTGAATAAAAGAGAGGGAACTCTGAGCAGTAGCATACTTATTACTACCCACCCCACCTGCGCTCGATGCAATGGGCAGCGCGGTCCTGATTATCCTGCGCGACGACCGATGCAGTATGGAATTATTTGTAGGCGTGTAATTCATGGGGAATAATGGACGGATACTACTAGGGAGTCCAGCCGCTAAGCAGAAGAATGATTAGGGTTCTCAACCAAAGCCTTTGGTTCTGACAAGAACCTGACCGCAAGGCAGCGGGGAATAGCTGAGTGGGCACCCATCTACTTGGATCAATTAGTCTTCCACTCATTTTTCCGGTCGAGCTGCTAACTCAGATCAACCCCCAACTTGGAGGACCAGAAGACTACTTCGTCAGGCCTCTATCTATTGACCTTCCAGGCATGATTGGGTCTTCGGCTTCAGATAAGCCATCCTGTACAGGTCGTTGGATCAGGGAGGCACGCAAGCCGTCACACCACGACAAGGTGTAGTCTCGTTGTGGGCTCCATATGATATGGCTGCCCAAACCGAAGTAGAGGGTAGACTAATTGGACCCTAACCGGAGTCCCCTGACGGGACGAGCTTACCCGCAAGGCAACAGGACGACCTGAGGATCACGTAGCCCACCGGAGGTCAATGACCTAGTACTCAGTTCACACACCCTTCGGATGAGGCCAGACATTCTGAGTGCCAAGCACATCCCTTTGCCACAGATGTCGGCGAGCATACATGTGTGCTCCGTAGCCTGCCTGTGGTTGACTTAGAGCCAGGGTCAAGCCGACTACTCCAGTACGCCCGGTGGAGAGAGCCGGACATTCACCTTTGTACTTTATTAGAAACACCGCCATGAGAAGTCAGAGGCTATATGAGAAGCCCTTCACTAGGGAGCGTTTCGAGAGGCGTTCAGGGCGAGCAGCTGACTCGGAGCCTGAGATACTCACTTCCGGCTATGGTGCGGAATTGGGAGACAACAGTGGAATAGCCCCCTCCATATAATTCTAACGATCCGAGCACCAACTTCGGAACATGAACCCTTCGCAGACTGCGAGTAACGCGTCTGGCTCCCCAATTCTCAGAATAGAGCCGCATGCTACTAAGCGCGTTCCAAGGCTGCGAACAAGGAAACGGCCACCATCCAAGTGGATAGCCACGAATAATTTAGGCTCAGGCCCACCGGGTAAGCGGCCGCCGACAAGCAGTGGTAGTGTCGACGATGTGGTCGATTTTTACCTGGCGAGTGATCTCTAGAAAATACCACAAGAGCCCGCTGGTGGCCTTGCGATGTGATGAGGGTGGCTCGCCAACCAAACAAGGCCATTGCCCCTTATCGCGTTTCGCTAACCAGCCAGTGTTTGCCAGAAGAGGCGTATGAACCGGTCGACAAACCATCGACTCGTCTGGAGTGGTTCCGTTGCCTTGCTGAAAGCGCTTGGCCGCGCAAAGGCTAAAGGTGCATCGTTAAGGGAAAATGCCTACTCCGGACTGGTCGAGCGAATAGTAAAGAAGGCTTACAACACAACCATGCGTGGAACTGACCTTAGCACGAACGCATCCGTCTCTTCTCTCAATTACGAAGTGGATCTCGCACCATACCCAGCCGTTTTTCTCTGGTGAGTCCTGCCACTACCTTTCTAGCCCGAATTCCTTACATTCGTCGGGAACTTGGTGTATGCCAATGATATAGCCTTGCTGAGAGACGATGCACAAGTGGTTAGACGCGCGTCAGAGGATTGAAGTATCCAGATACGGCAGGTGCTTCGCACCTCCAAAATGCAAGGTACTTCCTCAAGACTGGCAGCAGCCAGTACCTGCACTCACTCTTCGTGATGGTCGGCTAGAGGTAACCAGTAGTTTCAAGCGTCTCGGGAGCCTGACCACACCTGGCGGAAGTGTTGGGGAAGAGGTCACACCACAAATTGCGAAAGCCAGAGCGGACGTACAATACTTGTGGCGCCGCCATGACATCCGACTTTCCCTCAAGGGAAGGGTGTACAATGCTGCAATTGGTAGTGTTCTACTTTACGGTCGCGAAGCCCGGCCTATCCGCGTTGAGGATTCCCGGCGGCTTTCTGTGTTCGACCACCAATGGCCCCGAAGCATTGCTCATATCCGGTGGGAACATCGGGTGAGCAATGAAGAGGTCTGTCTTCCGTATTGGTCGCAGATAGCAGTGGTCATCTGATTGAGACATCCGCTCTACATCACCTTCGGTGGCTCGGACACGTTTTGCGTATGCCGGGCGAGGCTGGGAAAAGCGATGCAGCAGCCAGGCTATGACTTGGCTTAGAGGTATGAAGTTAGTTTCAGTTGGCGCGCCCCACCCTCCCGGTTAGGGTCCAAGAGATACGGATTGCTGTTGGTTGAAGATATATGGCTTAGGGCAGGATTCGATGGCCCGAATGCTATGATGTCCGTGGAACCGGTCCCCCCTAAGTCAGTACCGCAGACAACAAAGATCACAAAATGTGCAGTGGAAACAAAGAAACAGTCGCTTCGTGGTTGTTTAATACTTCTGCCTCTTTACCCACTTTCTGTAGAACTGTTCATGTTCTTGCGTTGACACGATGCTTGTCTACGAGGCGGGCACAAGGTGTAGTATACATTATATATATATGCACCTTAGTTTACTAGAAAAAGCACCTTATTCCGCATAAAGCACCTAGCACCGAACGTGGAAACTACCGGCTGGTATGTGCTCTGCGTCAAAACTCAAGGTAAACCACAAGCGATATCGTGCATTATTGCAAACTTCCATGTTCAACAACAATGTCCATTGCAACGTCACCTCTTCAATCCTTCAGCATCAAATTTCCATACTGATTCTACTCACTTGATGCAATGGACCAACCTATCTGCGATGCACGGGCTTAACAGATAAGGTCGCCGTTTTCGGTCAAGTTAGTAGCATAAGGCCTTAAACCCATGTGCGTTTTAAAAGACATTTTTGGCGGCCGGTGGTTTCGACAGCGCCGTCTCAGCTATATTGTCAGCCAAATTGAAGGCCCATCTTGATGTCCTGCAGCACAAAAACGATTGCAGCCTTTATTGAGCCTAGAAAAAGATGCAGGTGGACCACTTCAAGAACTTTCACAGCTTAGCACTTTTAAGTTGGAGGAAAACTCGACAAAGCATTCAGCCTTCGCCCCCAGCAGTAACGCCACCGGATATTCAACAGAATGAGCTCAATTGTACTAGCGACGAGGACGCAGGACAGTCGATCCAAAGACAGGAAGAAAAAGGACACGACTACTGGCCCCTGCCGGAAATCTACTCCAGGCATCTCATTTCAATTGAGAGATACGATTCCAACATCGCTAAATTTCGACGCATTTTCACAGGCCTACTCCTGGCGACCCAGGGAATGACATTTCGCAAGTGGCTACGGAGCAGATCATAATTTACTCATGTTTATGTCGCCGTCTAAGCCCGTTTAATTTCCGGCGGACGCCAGTCATATCAAGCTATACACCAGACGTTGAGCTTCACTGTTTTACATCTGGTAAAGCCGACCCAACATTCTGTCGAAGTCACTTTGCGGCATAACGTCACTGATGGCGATCAGATGAGCGCCCCGCTGCACAAGCAGCACCACGACTGACTCGAAGTCACGTATACAAAAACTGCACAGTAAAAAAACACCCCGCGCCTTAGGTTCCCTAAATTTTAGTAGCATGTTCACAAACCTCGTAAATCGTCATCCTAGTTCTCTTTGTGTGCCCAAGAGCGCACAGACACCCAGAAACATCCGAGGAAAGCACACGGAGCGTCCGCTCCAGGCTTCATTTCAAAACGTAGTCCGCTACAAATTAAGCTTTCCAGGGCGACATTAAGCACTTCTCCAACTCAGAACCCAGAGTCAGACTCAAGACGTAAATTCAATCAGTTCTTAAACGAAAATGTATATACTACCAAATTTCTAGGCACAGCCCATCCCCCTGTCGACCGTTCAGCCCGGGTATACCCATAAATTACCGCGGGACGAGATTAGTAAATGCCCGCCAGCTGCGCATGCGCTTTCCCCCAGGTCACAAACATAAGCCTAATTCCATCTTAGCTCTCACTGGATATGTTGACCGAAAATCAACTCAGTGTCAGACAGGAAATCTGAAGACAGCCGACTAAAGACGTTCAACATTGCCATGACCAAATTACAGACAAATGAACACTTAACGCCCGACACGGATCAATCTCGTCTCTAAAACAAAGGCGTCTTACAGATGAAAGCTATTTTGCTTCTGCGTTCCTCCATTTCATGAACAAACGGGCCAGCCAAAACCGGAATGTGACCGTGGACCTATAAGCCGTTAATTGCAGCACTGAATTCGACGGCAAGTTAGCTCGATTTTGGCACTTTCCCAAAGAGTACGACGTGGTCGCAAGAGGTGCAGATATTGTTCAAAGCAATGTGGGAAACATTTACGATGCTCACGTTGAAGCGGTCAATTGATACCCACCAACCATACGACCAGCTTAACCGCAGATTAGAAAACCAGCAACGTAACGTAACCAACTCAAGATTAGCAATGGGTGCACTTGCCGCCCTAGCTGTGGAGTCAAAATGGAAAACTGGTTCGTCACGTCACTGATAAGTTTCCAAGATTTTCGACGTATTCATACTGCCCCAAGGTGGAACACCCACGTAAATACGCAGCACGAGGACTGAGGACATCGGACGTTTTGTATATTTACTTTACGCTGAGAAGCTCAACATCGAATATCAGAGTAGAATTAGGTGGAATGAGCCCACCACCAACATTTTGTGAACCGTATGCATAATCGGGAGTACAAGTCAATTTCGACCTTTCTCCAACGCTCATTTTCATCACACCTTCATCCCATCCCTTGATAACCTAGGAAGAGTTGAGACAGGAACGACAGACTTACCTGGCCGCATCCAATTTTGAACTCGAACGGCTTGTTCCGATCACGGGAACTGTCAAATTTCTTGCCGTTCGTTAGTGTGCCCGTGTAGTGAACTTTAACCATCTGCCCCTTCTTCGGGTAAGTCACTCCATCACCCTCTTGCAGCTTATCAATCGTGACGCCCATCGTCTAACTCCAAACTGACGGAAGAGCCAGGACGCGCCTGCTAGTCCGCACCGGAACAATCAAACAAACCGGGTACTGAAGTCCTTCCAGGTTATTTCGGGATCAAAGCTTCACTCGTCTTAACTTCAATTGAATAACACTCAATATTACGCCAGTAGCTCCTTTCTGAAAATTTCGATTCCGTTACGCCATCAGATTCCGTTTTCCTGAGCTCTGCATGTCCTGAAGCATTGCTTAGGGTTGGGGATTAGCTCAATAATGAGCTGGTCTTCTGCTGTTTTGGTGCACTATTATTACGTTCAGTTGAAGCGACAAGTTTTGCATAAGACAGGAATGTTCCCAGACGTGCATACAAGCATTTGCAGGCAAATTGGATCTACGACCAATAGCGGTGATCATTGCGGAGTGCATACCATGTGAAGGTATAGCTAGCTGTATGCCGGACAGCAAATCACTGCGGGACATTTTTCTTTTATCCATAACAATTTTTAAGGCAGTAATGGGCCAAGCACTTGTGACGGCAGTTTCGGATTAGGTACCCAGATGTTAGCAAACAATACCGAAAAAGAGCAGAATTCAGCAATCCACTGGAGTACACTTTCTGTTTCTTTTTCACTCTATCGCAACCTAGAGAATGAGGGACGACTCTACAAATTCAGGGTTTCTCAAGCTCGTCTGTTATTGGTGCGTTGTGTCCCCTGATCAAGAGCAGGCTGAATACAAAGCCCAAATATTCATTCTGTTTACAGATCTCGTTGGGGGAAGCCTACTTTACTTTCTTTGGTAGAATCTTCCACGATGCTGCGATCTGATCATAGAACTGGCGCCCAGAAGTCTTCCGATAACAACTTTTAAATAGCTTTTAACCACATCCGTTTTGGGTTCCCGGATTTTAACACGTAAATCGCCAACTCAACCATTAGGGGGTATGAAGAGTGCGTCCCGCTGACACAGTGCTTCACGGGGCAGAAATTGGGCGCAAGTTTCTCTAGCTCTCGAGACACTAACTACTCCATTGCACTATGTTCTGCACTGCTACCGGATTATGCAAGAACTATTCAGAAATTTCATTCAGTTGGCCCCTTATGCGCGCGCCAGAAATATGACGCACCCTCCTGGAGCAGAAGTCAAAGCTTGGTGAGATCAGGCCGCTCCCATGCGCAACGATCCGGACTTACGTGGACAACGGCCGTCAGTCCTGTACTGTGCTCTGGCCTGATGACATTTCATGTATTCCGAAAGTCATAGTCAAAAAGATGTTACCGGGTTTCCACCCTTCTAACATAGAGTAATTTTTGACTCTGCTTCAAATAATTGTGACACGCCCATGAAATAAATCCAGAAACGGCGAATATGTGGCTGCGGTCACAATGGCTCCTTGATTCAACTGGAGCCTTACAGCGGACAATGTTTAAATTAAGTTGGGTGCCTAGAATTATGACTTGGTATCCTGGCTTTGTGCTACTTTAAGTCATTGGGACAGTGACCATTGAAATCCCGTTAACCATTTGGTCATTTTTTCGCTTGCCGAATCCAATTTACAGTGATCCGTGATGGAATCTAAACGTGGCACGGTGGAAAATAAAAGAAATCATAGGAGAACAACATGAACTGCGGCCATATAAGCTTGTCAGTAAATGGTAACACTTCCACCACTAAGCTCATCATGATAGAGCAAAACATATTCTATACATGGGAGCGCTTCAATATAACTTTTTGAGTATATCTGTGCAAACGATTTTCGGGAAACTAAAATTTTCTGCCGAGTTAACAGGGGTTCCGGATCTAGAAAGTAGTTTTGATGACCCCATGGTGACATCAAACGGTGGGAGAAAACTAAGCATTTTTGGGTTTCATTGACCCTCATTTTTGGATTTAATGATATTTTTGATTGTTTTTTTCATGGGTGCGAGATAGGGGCAGATCCCTTGCTTTGCACTCTCAAGAATGTCGATCCCTGAATCCCAAATAAACGACCGCCTATTTCTGATTTGCCTAGATCCGCTGAATTTTTTCTTGCCTTAGTTGTGTGGTATCACGATATGTGCGGGATATTTGTTGCTTCCCGTATTTAACTCCAGCCTTCCCTATTCTGTTGATGGCGATGATTTTGCCTTTTCTATATCCCGAGAAAAATAGATATGGATCTCATTCCACCGACTTTTTGCAGTCAGTGGCCACTTTCGGGTAGCTCCCGAACAGCCTATCGCAAGATGCACTTGAACCGGAGACCAGGAAAACTGAATCCAGGATTGGCACAATTTTATATTCTGCCTTTTTTTGAAAACAAAGCGGTATGTCGGTCCCCATTTTTGTCCCTAAATGAAATCTTTCAGTGCTTCTTCCCCATTTTACCTTGCTCTCACTGTACCTTATCGTGAAGATAAAGCAAAAATAGTGACAACATTAAAGATTGATGCTATCCACGTTTTCTTTTTGTTCCTCCTTACGGGCAAATGATTAAAAGGAACTTGTACAGATTCATACAACTTAGACGTTCAGCATTTTCCAGAATTATTTTGTCTGCTTTTTGCCTTCCTGATCCTGTTTATCCTTGCGTGGATTTGCAAATTATTTTCACTGATAAGCATGTGTTCCACCAGAGGTATTCTTTGGCGTGGTTTTATGTGGTACACATTTGACACTCTTTTGCTCTTCTCTTTCATTATTCGCTTACATTGACTTTCTAGCCCAAAAATAGTATAAGTCCTGGCAAATATTGAGCGCTACTTCGAACCGTCGCAGTACACTAGGACTTCAAGAAAATATATGATCACATCTCAGAACCTCAAGTTGCACTGAGTGTAGGCCAACGCAGAAAACCCACGGATCTATTTTCGCCACTATCAATTTGAAATTAAGAACCCATGTCTTCATTAAATGATGTGCAAGTGGATTTCCCTTGCGGTGATTTATTCCTCGGGTTTCACTCAGGTCATCACCACGCCTGACCAGTTTACCTTTTGGGTGGTTCGCGGATCTACGTTGTAGTGGCATGGACGTGAGTAGCCTGTTATGTACACCACGACATTTCACACTGTTACACAACGCCACACCCTGTTGCGGGTTTCCGTTACAGGAACTTTTGGGGCTTTCTATTGTTTCCGTGGAGCTTATAACATCACAGCAGGTTTTACCGCTGGGCGATAATTAGCAACTTCTTTACTATCCTAAATTCGCCGAGTCATTTAATGGTGTTTTTTGCACATATTCCAGCCCTTCTTTGATATATGGTTCAGAGTCTTCATCGACCCTAATTAAATTCAGGCTCTCTACTTAGCCCCCATATCCCCATGATTGGTTGCTTTATGTGATGAAGATTCCAAGCTTTCTGGCTGAGCGTTGCTTGTTCATGCAGACATTAATATTATTGGCATTACCATGATATAATTAGATAAAGTGGTTTCCGGTCTTCTTTGCACAAGACAATTGGCATGACAACGCTTCGAGCAGTTCACCAGTCAAGGCCGATTTCCCAAAATTCCTCCGGAAACATTTTGGAATACAGACAATATTTAAGTTATGTTTTTCTTTTAGCGAGCTTTCTACGAAATTATTGCACAACCGTGCCTAAAATGGCTATGTAAAATCTATCTTCTGTTGGCTGATTTTCACTTGAGCTCATCAAAATATGTGGTTGATTGGGCACCAGAACCATGAACCCTGTGAATGAACCAACTAACGTAGGACACAGATATCAGAAAGCGGGGGATTTGTCGGTGAAATTTACCCCACCAGGCAACTTCAATTATCTATTCTTTGACCCAGTGCCTGCAACCGTTCTGCACCTGGGAGTTCCTGTAATAAAATAACGATGATTTAACGTTGTCCTGGTCCTCGAGAGTAACTGAAAGGCATTTGAGTTGCATGGTCATATTTCACGGCAGAACCAACGAGGGTAAATATAATTCAAGTTTAAGAAAAAGCGCATACTGATAACGTGAGTGACAAAGGGAGTATTTCGCTTAAAGAAGAAGAAAATCAACGTTTGATGACGCACATCGGTGCACGAGGTTCAAAGCCACTGAGCATCAATCGGCCTCGGATTTCTTGATGAGATAGGAGAAGTTTGATAGAGAGAAAAGAATCAGTTATAAAATAATAGGCATATTTCTCGACATTCGAGAGGCATGTGCAAGGCAAGAACAAATTTACACACAGATGGAGCAGTGGAAATCGCAAAACAAAAATTCACTCGTGAAGATGCAGTGTCTGTGCTCTCATGAACATAACCTTCAATAAAATGGGCTAATCACGAGTTTTCGGGCTCTATATCAGAGCTAGATAATTCATCCCCGAAACTTTCTGGGGCTGACTATGAGTCGCGCACTGCGGGTCAATCCATTTTTAAAAGCATCAAAGGTGCGTATAGCCGGTGCATAAATTGGCAGGAAAGAAATGGTGGGTGTTGTCAAGTGGCCGGTTACCTCAAAAACCAGGAGGGTGATATGGTAAAGATGAAGATCAATATGGATATAATAACGGAATGGAGAAGAGTCGAAATCACAGTGGATATCATATGAAGTGGATGGAGGCTGGTAATCAACAACATTCAGTAGTCAAAATAATGCTTGAGATGAAAAAGCGAGAAACCTTCAAGGTTGCATGAAACAATTTGCGGGACGAAAATATTTGAAGAATTGTGGGCAGAGAGACAATGGAACTTACAAAAATGGTCACTGGACTCGTGCGGCCGGAAGCGGATTGTGATGTGCGGCGGGAAGAAAACCAGTACGTGTAAGATTTACAATCAGTCCTTGCCATGAATGACCCCTGTTTTTCTTGTTTAATATTGGAGATTATGGTGTTGTGTGGCGGCGCGGGTTTAGAGGTTGGGGGGTTACGCGGCATTTCAGTAGTGATAGTAACGGTTTGGACAATCGTGGTGGACCGTCTGAGATGAGGCGCCCGGGGCGGTCATTAGCATGGCTTGGCTTGTCTCGGGGTCGCGCGGCCACTTACTGGAGCGTCAGATGTGGATAGCAGTTTCCTAACTGGGATAGACAACGAGCGAAAAGGATGGAGTGGAGCTTTCGGCGATAGTTTGCGTTGCACCTGTGGTCATTGGCGAGCCTGGAGAAGAGCCGGGAGAGAGGGGGCATTTTGGAATTTGTTCCAGTTGGTGTTAAGGTGAGTAAACAAAAATGTGAACAATGATAACAGTCAGTTTCTTACGAAGATTACAGGAACCAGACAACTGTCATGAAACACGCAGGAGGTAGTTTTCCGTTGATGGAACGTGTGCAACAAACGCCTCTTGCTTTCTCCCAATGGGATATATGGCAAAGCCGGTCCTAGGCTGCATGGTTTTTATTTGGAACGCGTTCCTGTTTCATCCTCTGACATCTTTGCAGATGCAGATTACATTGGTCTGATAGGACGGCTAGCGTAATGGTTAGGGAATAAAGCCACTATTTATTCTGTTTGTGGAACTCGTCCGGTGTACGGGCTAGAAGGAAATCAGTTGTAAATGATCGGGCGGTTAACCGCCGATGTTTACTACTTTCAATTGTCAGAAAACGGTATAACTGAATGGGTCGCGGATGACAGTATGGGCCGGATGCTAGGACAGTTTTTGTTACGAGAAGTCATAGAGAGGAATTAAAGGAGAAGCATAAGAATATTGGGATCAGCAATTTGTTTTCAAACAGGACGATAGCAACTTGTACCACGTAGTAGTTTCGGTAAGCTTGTATGACTAATTAAGAAAGAAGAACGACGGCACTTGCTATAGACGTCAGCATACGTACCAGGTGTGCAGTTGGAAGAACAGGGGCATGTTGAAAAAAGGAGGGGTTGGTGGTGAAGCATAAGTGGATATTGCGATGAGCTACTTCCCAAGACCGTCCAACAAAGTAGCCAAACGCTTATTTACCGAACAAGGGCGGTGTGGGGTTTACTCTTTCGCAGGGTCAGATCTGGGCTGATGGCATATATATTCATTGTAGAAGGCGGCCCATTCATTCGCAGCCCGAGTGTGCGTCGGTTTCTGGGGTCAGCCTGATCCAGCAGAGACGATTTTCTTTTTCTAACGGAGGAACGGTTAAGCCCATAAAGGTACTTTCCATAGTTCCTCTGCCTGACCTTAATTTTCTGCGTTATGTTTTCCTCCGCAACTGCAGGGAATGGTCTATTTTCCCTACGTTCGGAGAGGCTGAAGAAAACCTGTCGCGGTCATTTGAGTTTTTGCATGGAATAAAGAAACAAAAGTGGGGATAAGCAAGCACACGGAGGATTGTGGTTTATGCCGTAAAACACAGACCTGTACGTAGGGCTCCGTCATCGTCAACGCCTTGTCTTGTTTTCATTAACGAGTGCTGCTTGAAACTAACTAATGTGGGCTTGTGTGTTCCATAAGCAAGCCACATCTGTGTGATGTGGACAGACTTTCCTTTTTTATAAATGAAACTAGGCTGGGTACTTAAGGGAAAGGGTCTACCTGGTTCGCGTTAAAATGTTACTAGGGAGCAAAGTGAGTAGGTAGGAAGAGTAAAAGGAACCTCGAATGTGTTCTCTGATGAAATGTCTACGAAAAGATTAACTAGTTCCGGCAATACCCAGTATAAAGACAGGATCCCTCATGCTGGCAGAGCAAATCAGGGGCAGAGAAATCTATGGGAAAAGGAATCCGGAGCAAGAAGACCGATATAAGTGGGGTTAATCGCGATTATAGGTAGCGTGGAATCCAGCATCCTTCGGTTATCACGGACCTTATTGTTATTTAGTGTTGTTGGCCAAGATCCAGGTTTTGGGGAATTCGCTGTAGTAACTGTTACAATCCTAACCAAACTTCGTGCGCCCGAATCTCTGAAAGATGAGAGACGTATATGCGAATAATGGTCTGAACAGTGAGTAGTTTCCGGACTTCGTTTTTGAGGGCGATGTTAGACTGTTGGGGCAATGAATTCCACAAGGAACAGTATTTCACAATAAAATGGTCTGACCTAGGGTTGGCTGATAATAAAGAAATTATGTGTTAGGGTGACCAGGGTAGTACCGAGAAGAATGGGGTGAATGGGAAAGCAGGGAAGACATATCCTTGATATTTGAACGTCTACCAGTTGGGAAGCGCTGGGCCTAGTGGTGGGCCGAGGGCAGCTCTCCCCTTAAAATGGTTACAACTACTCCATCTACCCAGCGATCGGCGGGGGTTAATCTTTGGTGTTGTCCGTATTACGCTAGTATGCTAGATTCTCTTGCGCCCTCAGATTGAGTGTCATGGAAAGCAGGGGGTGGGAGGTGTATTTAGAAATCGATGGCTGACTCAAAGGCACGTTCTTCGAGATAGGGTTGTTGGTCAATTGGACGATCTGGGTGACACTTCGATAAGTATTTAAGGCAGTCTTAAAACTGGATTGGCTTTTTATTCACCGAATGCTAGTGGGAAGTTAGTTCCAAAGTTTGGCATAAACAACTAGAAGGAAATCGACCTAAAGAGGATTTGGTGGTTTCTGCATGGATGGTTAGGGACCTATAACGAGGAAGGTAGGAGCTGGCAGAGGAGAATATAGGTGGGTTGGTGGAGAAGGAGCGCCTATTCCTCAAGTTATGCAGAAAAGCCAGGTTAAGTTTCAGTCGCTGAAGCCAACTTTGATCAAGTTTGAGGGCTAGACAGCGTTCCCTGCAATTCAGAGTCGTCGACCAACCTAATTTCGGAGTGAACAACGTCATTCAATTTTTCACCCACAGACTGCTTTCAGGCTCTCCAAAATCCGAGGCTTACACATTTCCTAACGCTGACCGTGGGCTTTCCCGCTTGATTTGGCATAACCAAAAATGTTTGCGGGGTTTTGGGGAAATCTGAACAAATTTGTTACAGCACCGGTAACAGTGTTTTGACACCAAACGCCGACGAATGCACCTGGAGAGCTGCTCGTTTAAGGACAAACATATTGCAAGTTCTGGTGCTAATCATTACTTTCATTAATTTTAATGATTTAAACTATGCGATCAATCCTAGTGGCAGACTATAAGCCACGGAACTTGACTAACCAACCGCCTTTCACGGGAATCCTAAACTACTACCCCTATTATTTAGTGTGTTTACCATTGCCTTGCACCGACCTATACAGCCGTAGTCAAGCGTTTTCTGATGGGACGCAAATCACTAGTGGAGAGCTACTTCTTCTACTTCGCCAATAATGGACGAATCCCCAAAGTAAAGTGGGACACCACTGTGGATTTTCATGGTTCTTCCGAACTAGGCAACGACGTCCATGCAACGGTTACTCCACAGATTTCGCTAACTGCTTACAAACCCACCCAAGCGTCCAAAGCATTCGATCTCCGTTCACATCCACCCAGAACTCCTCTGACAATTTTGCCTATTTACCGACATCCCATGCAATCCAAAAGGGTCTGCATGTGTTTTAAAGAGTGAATTCACCAGCTCAAGAGCCTCTGTTTCATGGTCCTCGAGCATCCGATGAATCTGTCGGAAGGGGCGATAAGTTACCAACCACACAAAAACAAATGTAGCATACATAATTCAAAAGTAAACCAATAGTTCCGCTTGTGTTCGAAGATTCAATGAAAAGACCGAGTATACTGTTAACGGAACACGGCATCCATTATTAGATTAGTAATAATAGTAACAAATATAACCTAATGTTCGTGGTACACATGCCGTTGTAACTGAAATACTCCCGGAGCGACTTTCTGGATTCGACGAAAGCTCGGTCCGGATGGCGGCAAAAGATATTTGCGCTATTTTCACATCGCGCATTTCACTTATTTCTTCTCCAGTCACTTGGGCTTGCAACAAATCTTGATTTGGGTCTTCTAAGAATACGTCACTGTCTTTGAATTTTTTTTCTTCTGGAATAAATACCAACCAGAAATGAATGCAGCGTGATGCGTGCCGGTGTCGTTCATATGCCGGTTTGCGCAGATTCAAATGGGATGAACCTAGACAATTTTTAAATGAATTCCAAATGGCCCTGCTGCAAAGGAGGCAGTTGTATTTTATGATTTGTCCAGCGCCGATTTTAGTACAATGCAGAGGTAACTCGCAGGATAAACCGCGTTCACTGCCGCCTTTTTGAGGTTAGTGACTAAACTTCCACGTTGAAAAGTCGCTCCTGTGAAGCTAAAACAGAATAGTTATGGAAATGGTCTGAATATATTATTGGGCATTTTTCGGAAATTAAGAAAATGTTATTCTGGATGAGGTGATCATTGTTTAAACGGGCGATTAGGGGTATAAAAGTTGGTGAAACCGGAAATTGCGTCACTTGCGCTCATATGGCTGTCATGGCTGTTCGTGCGCCGGCTGCTGCAACCCACGTGGATGATACGGAGTTGTTCAAACGTTACGTTCGACGTTTT
>LUCM01005497.1:75205-117385 GCA_008360955.1 Fasciolopsis buskii
CGACTCGCATACAGCGTTTCAAGCTGCTACCCAGAAGCCTGTGTGATAATTTGTAGGTTTTCCATGTCCTCCATGGAACATGCGTCGCGGCTGCGGCAGCCTTCCGGTAAAGCGTCCGAAGGGGATCAGAAAGGCGCAATTCATCAGTGGATGCGCAATTTAGTGTTTGGCATCTAAAACAAGGTCGAACTTTGACAAATTTAAGGCTGCAATATGAGTTCAGTGTCCGTCGGTCGCTCAGTTACCTTCAAACGTGCCGTGTCTGTCGTAATGATGTCTATGTGGGCTATTACAGTGTAAAGTGGGCGCCAAATTTTGGTATTTTAGCGACTAATAAAAGGTTTTGAGTAGAACATATGGCATTTAAAGCGTGGTCTGTCAAATGAAGATCCCACGCTTTTGGATGTAATTCGCGCGAATTATCTGCGGGCGCACGGAAGAGTTATGACGAGGCTAGGCGTCCGCCGCGTACAGGGATTTTTGGGCGTCTAGCTCCCAACCGACAAGGCCTGGAGGTGTATGTGCCCTGCTATGGCAGAATTAGTCATTCCGCAAGAATGCACTCCAGGGCCCACTGGGAGGCGCATAAAGTTAGTTTACCTTCAGAAGGTAGGCCGGTCTTTGCGGAGGTAGGGTGTTCCAGATCTTAGCCGGTGCACGTTGTATTGATCGGGCGTTCCAGCCGTCATGCACGTGCAGCCATACAGGCACCAAGGTTAAGCGTTATTAATACTAACACTCCCATTTCATTGCAGATATAGACCTGATGAGCCCAAGAAGACGTTCGGACGGGAATGAAGAGGAGGCAAAACGAATGACGACGAATGTGCAGGAACAAGGACCGCGGAGGGACAGGGGATGACGAGAACGCACCCAACGGCCCCTATGGGGCCACACGGACCCCATTGGGGCCACCACGGCCCCATTTTTGGGGCCACCACTATTTTGAATTACTGGCACGATTTCCAAAATCCGTTATTTTCTGTCAATGGAGTTCAATTGTGTGTATTAGGTTGTTGGTTACGTGCATCTTCTTTACGTTGCGCACAAAGGTTGGGGTTTTGGTGCTCTGTCGTTTTAGGAGTAGTGATCTATCCACTGTACGCATGTTAAATGTTAGAAGTGTATGCTGAGGCAGACAGGTTTGTGTTTGCCTTGAGATGCTTATAGGGTTGTCGTTCCCATAATATACCTGGACCAAAGAGAAAGGCGATTAAACATGACACGGGCGTTGGCAGAGGGGTCGCACGTTTTCCGGCCGTTTAGGCATTATATGCCATGCATCGCACGACTAGGTGGTAACGGGTAAATGATATATTTCAAACTAAGGAATCCATTGCTTGCGTTGAACGTCAATTACTATGCGCATTATTGCATAAGTAGTCTTCCCTCCGTGGGGCCACAATTAGTTTTAAGAAAATTTATTTAATAGCTTACTGTGTGGCATGTGGGTGCAACAGCGTATATGATGTACATGTCCAGCTGGTAAACCTAAATGGTTGTATATATGTGATTTATGTATATTTACATATATATATTATACATATTATACATATATATAATGATATATATATATGTATATAATACATGTATAATATGTATTATATAATATATGTATATATATATATAATGTAAATATACATATATTATATACATTATATATATATGTATAGTATATATATAATGGTATATATAATTGTATATATTTATATATGTATTATATAATGTATATATATATGTCAATAATACACTATATATAGTATACATTATATAATATATACATATATATATACTATAGTGTATATATATATGTATATATATATATGTATATGTGTATATATATATATGTATATATATATATGTATATATTATGTATTATTATGTTATATATATATATGTAAATATACATATATATATATATACACATATATGTATGTATATATGTATAGATGTATATATGTATATATATATGTATATTTACATATATATATACATATATATACATATATATATATATACATATATATATACATATATATATGTACATAGAAGCATGTGTCCTACTAATAACGCGTATAGGATGTACTTAAGTTTCCGCCATTTTAATGTCCACATTTTATATCTTAAGGTGCGCATTTATTCTTCCGAATTTTTTCGCATTTACATGTATATATATAAGCGTTACATTATAATGTATATGTAAATATTACACATTTTCGGCCACTTTATATCGATTTTCAGTCATACTAAACGCATTAAATTTGACAACCAATTCATGTGAACGATTTAAGCAGTCAAAAGTGTATATAAATATTATATCACTCCGGTGCCATACGTATGTTCACATTGTATAAATACAATATTTATACTATACATATGTATATGTAAATCTTATATTTAACATAAACATCTTGCTAATTTTGGGGCCAGACAGATATTTATATTAAATTTTTCAATTTCCAAGCCGTATCAAACGGAAAATACCGCCATAAAAAAAGGTCATTTTCACTATCACAAGACATCACAGACATTACTTTTTACGGGTTTGGCATGCTAAATGGACATTTTTTATTTTTCTGTACAAAATAACATCAATATTATCGTCCTAGCTTCGCTGCTTCTGATTGATCACTTTTTCACCATGTTGAAAAATTATATCAGCTGACATTTAACAGCAACCATTACCAGTTATCGCGGGGTGGACAGTTACAACTATCAGTTATCGAGGGTGGACGAGTTGCGTCCAACTGTTTGAACGCCCGCAAAAACATGGCCGTTTCGCGGGGGTGGACGTTTAGTAAATACCCTTTTTGAGAGTTAACTGTTGAAATTGGCGCGGTAGTCAAGGTGATGAAGGTCTTTTAGGCTTTAGTTTATCCTGCGATGTCCGGAACAGAAGCATTCAATGTTTCCGAAACTTGGATCTGAGGGGAAATCTTTATTGTGCGCGACGTTCTTAATGCAAACTCGGTTGCATATGATTCTTTATGAAACTGGTTCCCTTCCTTCTGATAAGAAGCATCACGAAGCAAACAGTTGTCAAAAGCTGGGGTATTAGAAGGCTTGGCTCTGTATGTCACCTTAAAACCTCTTTCACATTTATTGGGTATCCCTCATCCCTCGTTTGCCTGCGGCTACATCCTTTTACATGACAAACGTAGCTAACAGCAGTACAAAATAAGACAGATTGATGATGACAAATCGGCTGAGAGCTAATCTTGTTTATGCAACTGCTCATTACGTCCCAGCTTACGCCATCGGCCAAAAAGCTAGCAGTTAAATAAATTAGTGCTTCTATTTGACTGACCAGACCCATCCGGAGTACCATTTGGTCTTTTAAGCAGTACAATGATCACAAAACGCTTGCACCAGGCTCACGTGACGAGGCCCTTTGGAACTATTTTGGATTAATGCTAAACAGTCACATTAGGTCATTGGTAGACATAGCCGCAATAATTCTGTTTATCTTACAGAGCTTGACAACTATTCCTAAGTTCACACCATTCGTTTGATCTTACAAGGCTGATATCGACAAAGCTTGTGCGTGTGTCGTTTATTGAAAAATCAATCGGCTGACCGTGGACGTAAAATTGTATGAGAATGCGGTATCAAATCTACGTGCCACTTAATTGCACAGTCGAAAAACTAAGGCAAAGTGGAAAACGGCTCCTGATTGGGGCCACAGAAGTTTGTAGATCCCTCATTAAATGTAATCTATATCACAGTGTCCTTTAGATGTGACCCACCACTGGTCGATCCAAACGGTCCTTATAGGGTCCGAGGCAAGCAAACGTGCTTAACCCAAATTTATATAAAGCTAATGAATCCTAACGGCTGCCTTCATGCAAATCCTCAGCACTTATGTAAATCCATCTGAACTGATAATTTTCTATAGCCCTGTGTGCATAGTTATTCACAGTGTAGTTGTATCACTACATATTTCACCAGGTTAAACGAGGTGAGCTCGTGTTCAGGCTTTACTTAGGTGGATTGTAAAGTTTACTAAGATTCACAGGAAAATGGAAAGCAAAACCATTGACAGATGTCTAATCTGATTTATCAAAACTCTTGAAATTTTAATTAATAGCGACAACGTCAATCGGCAACCGAAAAGCAAAAATGTCGCAATTTTTTCCGCGTTTCCCATCATATTTCATCACACATAACCGGCTAATCATACTTATTTGTCGTCTGTTCTCCTAAAACCCGGAGTTTCGGCCGCTGTTTAACCGTTATTCAAAAGGAGAACGTCATAAACAGTGAGTGGTAATCTATAACAGCAGGACATTGCATTAAATATGGAGCAAATAAGTTTACTTTCCTCAAAATCTCGAAATCGATAAATTAACACTCAATCATTCCTTGAGGCATTTAGCAGTGAGCAGATTATGTTCTGCCGCTCGCGTTGTTCTCTGCATACCTATGACAACGTCTTTCGGTTTGCTTATGTTTGATTAAGATCTTCTTTAAGTTCATTTTGACTGCACGGCTTAAATTAATTAATACTGATAAATGAACGAACACGGGCAGAGGAGAAGTTTCCCTAATCATAAATTATGTAGGTCGCCTTGATTCATACTCTCCTCTCTACCTGTTTTGGTGCTTAAATGAAATATACAAAGCTGGAAATTACTTGATTAAAAGGGTGAACGAAGAACAGGGACAGCAAGCCTGTCAAAATGTGCAGCAGCGGATTACTTTATTTGGACATACCGTTAGTTCGCAAGCTGGAAATTTGAATGTCTACATAAATACTCTAGCCGCGAATAATTTACTTACTAAAAACAGTCACTTTTCTAGTGAAAAGAATAGATGAGCTGTAATGAAACGAGGACACTCTCACTGCGAAGTGCCAATTAATCAGACACTTGGAGGTCCACCAAAATTTATCGACCACCCTCAAATGTATAGTCATACGAGCCACAAATTCCCTATTTATTTTCACCTTGGCACTGACTGAGTGTAAGTGGCTTGCACCAATAGCCCAAGTAAAAAGATTCCTTGCTTCTACTTGTTATTTTGATTAACAAAATGTAATTCTGGAAGACCGACAGACTGAATAATAATGATAATAATAACAATAAAACATCTATTTCCTGGTCCTCCGGAGGTATGCGCTGAGGCACGATCAAAATATGAAGATGAAGCATACATGAACTAGAAGACCAAATATTAGTGGAAGTACACTCGTATTAAACAAATGAACAGAAGAGAAAAACATAATTGCACACTGCGTCAGTTTGAAAAAGGACTATAGGCTAATTAAAAATGCAAAGGAAAACTGCATTCATAAAGACGACAGCAAATTCACGAGCACATTGATTACGAGCATCATTGCATAATGTCATGGGGCAGAGTATATGAAATTCGATGCATAGGCGAGGTGCAAGTTATGATCAGGATAATGACCACAGTTGAAATTTCATGCAGCGGCAACCTGTAAAGAAATCGTACAGGAAACTCAACAATTGAACTGAAGAAAGGGGCGATCAAATAATGTGTAGGATGGACGGGATGATTTATGTGATGATTTTAACGGTCAAGAATATCGAGGAAGAGAGAAACCACAAAGGGATGGTATAAAGCGGAAACATTACTGACCAAACTCACATGATGATTACAAATGGTGAAGACAGGAAATTCATTTTCGGAGCCTGGTGAAAGATTGACTAACACACCCAGATGAGTTGTTCTCGCTGTTGTCTTTTGCTATTCAGATTGTTATTTTAGTACTTTTAGCTTAAGTAGAACCATTTTCCCAGTTGAAAATATTCTCTAAATTTTTTTGGCCATTAAACTCTAACCTCATCCCTCGCTGACCTTTCTGTCAATATTTGTCTTAAGCCTGGACCGTCACATATTCAACTCCCGCCTCGACCTATATTAAAGGTCTTTTTGCTACTAACCACATATTCCACCCGTCTATCGATCCACTTTTAACAGCAATTTTGCCAATTGGACTGTCTATTTACTTTCTCAACTTTACGCTCCCGCAATTTTCGACACCATCACGTTGTCTGTTACCAAATGTTCATAGCCTCTCGTAGCCGTTTCAGACGTCCTTGACATTATACAACCCGTACGATGCCTTCACTGGCCGAACCAAGGCAACGTCAGCGCCGCACTGTAGTACTCAGAAAACCCTTAAAACCCCACTAAAACATGCTCAGCCCCGCTTGTTGATATATTTAGTAATTCCGGTCCCAAAACTCTTGATGTCTCAAAAAGACTAAGGGACCTAGAAATCAAAATACAACGGATCGAAGACCTGCAATTGAAATTGTCCCCATTAGTCAGCTTGATTGACCTTTCCAATGAAAATAATGCCAGCAATCTAGTTGTTTTAGGACGCCTTTTCGACTCCGTAACTAGGGAAGCTCACAAACTTATTGCAAAAGCAAAGAATGCTGTTGTCTTTAATTTACCCGGCCGCCTCCCACCATCACTGGTCCAATCTACCATTCTCAGTGCTTGTAGCATGACCCACCACTCCTGTCTGTATTCTAGACTCCGGAAAAAAATCACCCAAGAATAACTGTCCAATTTTACTTCAATTTCGTGATGAACTTTCTGCTAAGGAGTTTATAGCAAATAAAGCGAATATTGTCAACTATACATCTTATAAAAATATCAAGATCTTTACGGATAAAACGCCGTTCCAGAGAGATATATTACGGTCACTAAAGTTTGCCGCAGCTTCTCAGGTTAGTAAGACTTCGGTTGTATCGGGCTCTCCCCCTCTGACCAGTGCGCCACCAGTTCAGGTTTCTCCTAATGGGCCAAATCCCGAGCCTACTGCCAATGTTTCAACTAACCTACCTTCTCCCTGTGACAGTCCCCACTGCCCCACATTTCCGGCTATCCCGTGCCCGGTGACCACTACCAGGGACCAAAATACAAAAACTATTGAAAACCACACCTTCAAGTAATTTGCACAACCAACCTCTTCCCTACTTACGCCGCTCAATTTCCTGTCCAATCTCTTCACCCCACAAATCTGTTACTAGACTGTCTGAGAACAAATCTACTGAGGGCAGCGAAACCCCACCTTCGCGTATGCCTGCCGCGAAAATGCTGATCCTTCGGTATTTCCTTTGGCCGCAACCAATACCGGTAGACCTAGATGGAACCCAGTCCCCTTCGCCCTTCCAACCACCCCGCAAACGCGCTCATCTTAATCTACCAAATCTCGTACCCCTAGATAAAAGCACTGACGGTGTAACCACGCAGATGACTGCCGTCTAACCGATATTTTTTCAGGCTAATATCAGCCGCTTGGCGCATACTCCATCCTAGATACGCCCTCCAGCACTTCCTCGTCCCTCCGTTAAACAACGGCATGGCACCCAGCCTAAATCAGTTGAATTTCACAGTAAGCGCATACCAGTGACCTATTCAACTAACCACAAAACCCCGCACCTCATTAGCCATCCTGCTAATCCAGTAGGTCAACCTGTCTATACACCTCGATTGTCTGGCACTCTCGGCAGACTCAACCCGAGCAGGCCATCCCGGAATGAGCTCTGCCAAACCGGAAGGTCCACAAATTCATGGAGGCCTACTAACCGCCGCCTACAACCACGAGTTGATTGGCCCACTGTATTCACGCCTCTACCATCCTTCGGTAACACATTTGCTGCATTCCAGCATGATACTAATGCTCCTCTTTATTCAGAGCCTGCTGCTCATCCTCCCTACTTCCATCCACTCACCAGTCAACCCTATTTTGATGCATTTCCACCACTCCAATACCTTTTTCCTACTACCGCACGCCCAACTTCTCACCCCAACTTCCAGTATCCTCATTATTTTGCACGATTTACCCCCGGATCCTCCCAGGCTACCTGGAAAACTTTTGATGAATGTGCTTTGCCCCTTGAGCCACAACCAATTATGCGACCTCTTTACCAACCCAATCATGTCCAGCGCTTACTCCAATTGCCTCAGCTAGAAAGCACTGCTCTCCTGACTCCCGCGAATTCCAAAAGTAATGCCCATCCCAAAGTTTTATGTGCATACCTGCTAAATGGCTTTTTCTCTGGCATTTTCCAAAGCCCCCTCCCCACTAATCCCATAGATTGCCAGTCCCGCCGTGACAAGGTGACAATTTGGCCACCTAACACGGTCTCACCCCCACTGATACCACATCACTCACACTGGCATCCTCTAACAACCGGCTCATCAATTCCCAAGTTTCTTCTATCACCTTGGTCTTCAGCCCACAAATCCCTTAACAAAGACAGTCCCTCGCCGGCCAGTATACCTAACTCTACTGAACTTACTCCCTTATCACAGCTATGCACTATCCGAACCTCTAATGTATCCCCTGATTATTTGACCCCCGCCGAAACCACCTCTTGGATATCGCGTGGACTTAAATGTTCCAGTGAACTTTCCTACTCCTCCCGAACTCCCGCTCACTGACTCATAAGGTGAGGGATCTGAGACTGTTAACAGCTAAAAACTCTTATGAAATTATTTTGGTAACAGATACTTGGCTAACTGACCACAGTTCCACTCCGTCTTTTTCACTGGTGGGTTATACGCCCTTCCAAACCAATAGATCAAATCGTAGAAGAGTTGGTTGCCTAGCCTATGTAAAGCAGCCACATAAAGCTTCCGTCCTCCATCACACACTTCTTAATTCAACCCCGGATACAATTTAGCTACTGGTATAAATACCCGAGCTCCCAATCCACATAGGATGTGTATACCAACCGACCAACCGACCACCCAACTCGAACAGTTCTGATGTCTCGTCTAACCCAAGCCTTCATTTATCTTTCTGGTCTCCCGCCAAGCCGTAAGATAATTGCAGGTGACTTTAATGCTCCTAAGATTTGTTGGTCCTCTTTATCCACTCCACCTACCCTACTCAACTTTGTTTCTGAAACACACGCTGAAAGATGGACTCAGCATGTGACTACGCCCACAAGGCTCCATAATATCTTAGACCTAGTTTTGCGCATAGCACTCCTAATATTAAGGTTTCAGTGCTAAAGCCTTTCCCTGGAAGTGACCACAAGATGGTCACGTGTAGCTTCTCTCTCCGCAACAAACCTTCCTCACCCATGTGTACCCACCATTCTGCCTCTTCCTATAAGTCAACTCGTTGGGACGAGATCCCTGAGGCTCTGCGAACCCTTGATTGGTCCAGCTTCTTTTTATCGTCTGGCCTGCAGAGAGCGGCGGACGGCCTTTACGCAAAACTTTTTTTACTGTTGTTCGTCTGTCCACTCCGATCACTCAACATAAACCCGAGAAGCCTAGTAGGGTTTGTCGACTCCAGACGAAACTTCTGAAGGCTCAAAAAATCTTCAACAAAACGGGAGACTTCCCGCTTCTAGTACAATTCAACCATTTACAACAAAAATTTCTTATGGCGCCCGAACTAAGGTTAAAATGGCGGGAAATGCCAGCTCTTGGGTAGCCTGACCCAGTTCGGAAGACTTCCCACATTTTCAAGGCTCGCTCGCAGCCCAACTGGTTAACTATTCCGAACTTCATCATATTTAATAGCTTACGCATCGAGCCCCCTGTAGACATCGCAGAGGCATTCAATACATATTTCTCTTCTACTCTCAATAATGACAATCGGATACACTCTAAAATCCACCCATGTTAACTTCGGTTAGATTATCCTTCATCTCCTTGGACGTTGGTGGCATCATCGGTGTGACGAAATATGCCAGGCCATCCCGCAGGCCTGGCCATGATGGCATTCCACCAGTCCTATTTCGCACCGTTGGTCCAGCTCTTCCACTGATTCTTCTAAGTCTGTTCTAGCTCTCCATGCTCGGCGCTACTTTTTCGTCACAATGGAAAACCTCCATTATTGTTGCATACCACATAATTGGTTCCATGCATGAACCTGGAAACTTTCGTTCCATTAACCACACTCCAGTTCTATCCAGGCTTATGGAAAATATTTTTAAAGAACAATTGGTTAACTTCCTTACTACTCAAAACCATACCAACCCTTCCCAACACGGCTTCTTTAGGGGCCGATGCTGCCTCACCTGTCAGTTTGACTCCTTAGACTTGGTTACCCGAAGTGCTGGTTCCCACCCTTCGATGCTCATAATCTTTCTGGACATGTCAAAAGCGTTTGACCGCGTTTCTGCTCCCGATTTCTGGCCAAAATCAGGATTTATGAAATACGAAATCCCCCGTTATCTTGTTTATCAGCCTACGTTTCCGATCGCTTTCAGGTAGTCAATAATAAGGGTTGTTTTCCCAGCCCTGTGCAATTACCAATGGGGTCATTCAGGGGAGCGTCCTAGGTCCTTTCCTTTCCCTGCTATACATAAATTTTATCTTTAAAGTTATTCGTCATGGCCCGCCATTCCTGTTTGCCGATGACATTGAAATCATTTACCCTTTTGAGGCTGCTTCATTTAGCTCCATTCCTGCATTCATCAATGAGTCTCTTGAATACGGGTGTTTCAAGTGGCTTATGAAGTTCTCTGCTGGCGAAAACTCTCTGATAACATATAAATGCCATGTTCCTCCGGGCGCCCTCTCTGCAAACGGCATGCCAATCCTTGTATCACAGAGTTAAGGACTTAGGGTTGCAATGCTCTTGGTCTTTCAACCTCCACGAGCAGGCTTACTATCAGACCGCTGTAGCTAAGAGAACCGCCACAATGATCTAAAGAGCATTCCGCACTGAAGACTACAGAATTATCACTTTCAAGTTCCATGCTCGGCCCCACCTCGAGCACTGCCCGATTATCTTAACGCATATGCGTAAATTCAACCAAATTGCAATCGAGAATGTGCAGCGTGCATTCACTAGAAATCTCCTAGGTCCTTCATCTAGCCTAAACTACAGGGCCAGAGGCAAGCTGCTTGGACTTTAACCATTGAGTTAAATAAAACCTTGCATTTCTCTTTAATCTTTGCCGTAATAACTTTCGCTCTACTACAAAAGTCATACACGATGCTGGTAGTCCTTCTTACCCACTTCGTAATAGATACTACTCGTTAAGAATATCCCTCACTCGGCTATCGATCAGGGCAAAATTCTTCACAGTTGCTTACTCTAAACTATGGGAAAAACGCCCTAGTTCCCCGCGGTCGTGCCCAGATTTAGCCCAGTTCAAAGCCCAGCTGGCAAAGTTACTGGATGTCCGGTTGTTAATTAACCTGACACGAGCTAACGTTGGACTAGACAAAGCTTACACACACGGGTTAGAATTGTAGTTCATGACCGAATGTTTGCTGAAATCACCATCTGGTATTCGGTTTTACTTCTTACTTCCTCGCTTTATCACACGTCCCCGCTAATTCACTTTTTAACCTCCCTTGTAGTGATGTACCCTCTTCACCAGTGGCTTGAGCAACTAACTCTCGAAATTCTCCCAATGTGGGCGGACGAAAATGTCAACGTATTTATTGTTGGATCCATGCTCTCATCACATCTTGTGATTTTAAACACCAGCCTGTGTACTCCACGCTCTTCATGCCATCTTATCCTCTTTACTGGCTTGGCAGAGCTAGGTAGGTCGTTCTTGGTAGCCCCTAACGTTCAACTACGCCTAAAACTGCTACCGTAGCTCACTTCTGGTTACCACATTTTACGAGCTAGAAGCACTACGTTGCAGGTATTTTGTTGGTATTCAATACTCATCACAATCCCAAGCTGGCACCCAAGCCAGACTACTTCAAAGGTTTGCGTTTCAGATCTCGCATCCGCGGCAGATGCGCTGCTAACGCTTCCGTCCTCGTAATAGCGATTCCAAATCTGCTACCCTATCACTTCTCTTAGGAATCTGTTATCCGGAACTGGCGCTCGAGTTATGGCCCGGTCAACCGAAACTACCCCGATTGTCGCACTGGATATCTCAACCCGCATCTTTGCGATCGAGCAAGACGGCGATTGCTGCTGTCTCCGGAACTGCTTGAGCATCTCATATTCCCCACCCGTGCTGCTGGCTAAGATCAAAAGATGCGAAAACGTAAATGACAGCATAGAGGACATTCTTGGCCTGCGCATTTAAAAGGTGTCCATACATATTTCTCTTATCTGACGCGCCTACCGGTACAGCTTACCGCCATCGGTATGCAAATATAATCACTATCTTTAAGAGTTCCACATCCGAAGCTTCACAAATTTTCTTCAGATACTTTTAGAAAATCTTCCTCTGCTCTCGGCATTTTTCGGCCATTTTTGTCAAATACTTGTCTCATACAATTTGACTGACGTTCCGCCTGGTTTTCACCACTTCCATCTAATTTTCGCATTACTACTGCTTCTCGCCTTTCCAGCTTAGCTTTCTCGTCCATTATGTAACGCTCCCAACGTTTGGTGTCCCTGGCCATATATCGGATAGTGGCGGAACTTCCACGTTGAAAAGTCGCCCCTGTGAAGCTAAAAAGGAATTGTTACGGAAACGGAATAAATGTTATTGTGCATTTTTCGCAAATGATGAAAATGGTAACCTTGTGAACATGAATATTGTTTAAACGGACGATTTTCGGTATGAATACTTGTTAAACCAAAAACCACGTCAGTTGCGCTCTCATGGCTGCCATGACTGTTCGTGCAAACGCGACTGCTGCCCATTTAGATGGTTCAGAGGTGATTAGCCGTTGCGTTTCCTGTTTTTGTGCCAGTTTTCTTGATTTTGAATGCGATTTTAGGGTTTTCCAGCATAAGACGCTTACGTCGTTTTATAAATATCACAGTGTCAGCTCCGGAAATTGGCTCCAATGGCATCCGCGATCTCTTCCTTCTTCTTTTCTTTACCATCGCATCAAGTACTGCTGTGTACACAAACGTCGTAGAAATCAAAGTGGTCGTCGGTAAGTCTGTTATCTTTTCAAGTAATATTTATTTGCAGATTTCCAGATATTAACTGCCCGGCATTCGTCATTTTGCTTGCAGTTAGCAGGCGATACCAGATGGCAGAAAGTTGCCTGTAAAACAATAATTCCTTCCATCGGTCTCATGACCATTATTTCGCGCAATTGTAAGCCAACCCCGAAGCAGGAGGCACACGTAATTAGCGTAATGGAAATTTTTGGAAATGCTAGAGAGGTTTGCCGATGTGCGCGGGATAATTTCAATCGTCTAGTTACCGTTCAGGATATTATTAGTCTTGGGCGCAAGTTCCGGTTAATGGATGACCGGAACGACGTCGTTCGCGTAAAAGACCTATTGCGCGGACAAGGTAGTCTCAGGTTACTGAAACGGGAGGATGTAGTTAGGTTTGCGTTTTTCGTGCCGTATAGTGCTCGGCACTTAGCTAAGCGTTACTCCAAAGTGCTGTTAGCGGACGCGACCCACCAGCTTAACTGCGGTGGGTGCGTTCTCTGGCGAGGGTTACACACGCCAGTCGTTCTCACCCGAGAAGGAATGCAGCGTAGCGGAGGGACATTTACCTTTTAATAAAGAAGGTAAGATGTCTCTCTTTGGGTATGTTTGCTAAGACATTTACGTGTCTTGTTTGACTGTAAGCGAAAAAGCGTCAGGGGGTTTATTACAGCAACTGCGACGTATAGCTCTATTGATAGAGGTAGGTAAAGAATTCACCGTGGTGCCCACGGAGAACCACGCAGAAGTTAGCCCACTCGTCAGTAATACCGTTCGCAGTAATGGGACACAGAGAATTAGGAAGACGGTTGAACTGATTCCCGGCACGTCTTCATCCGTTCCGTGGCCTACGTATTGAAAACGTAAGGCTTCCGGCGCGCCCAGGGATACCGACGACGTCGCTATAAAGATCGTTGGTAATCCCTTACATTTGGTTAACTTTAGGAAGCACGCTATCATGAATTCCGCTGGCTACAGACTGCAGAAGTTTAAGAAACGCAGGCAATCGGGACCACCACCTTCATAAATCACACAGGACCTATGTGCCGTCTGCAGACTGAAGCAGCCCGTGGTGTACTTGAACGACACAACCGAATGGGTGCAATGAGACATACGCCAACGTTGGATTCACTCGCATTGCGCCAACTACCTGGGCCAAGAGGTTTACATCTGCGTGCATTGTCTATCGGAAAAAGGTAAGTAATATTAATACTAATATTCACCACTTCCATTGCAGGTAGACCTGAAGAGCACAACACGACGTAGGACGGAAGAAGAGGATGAAAAGGACCCCGGAGGCTCACGGAAGACGATGGAGGTTTAAGGAACAAAGACCGCGGGAGAGACGAGATTGACGTGAACGCCCCCACGGCCCCATTTGGGGCCACTACTATCTGATTACTTGCACCGTTTTCCAAAATCGATTAATTCTGTTGACTTCATTGTGTACATTAGGTTATTGGTACGTGAGTCTTCTTTCACGTGCGCAGCAAAGGTTGGGGGTTTGGTGCTCATTCGTTTAGCAGTAGTCCACTCCACGCATGCTAATTTTAGCAGTGTATGTTGAGATTGACAGGCTTGCGTTGGTCTAGAAATGCTTGTAGATGTTGTTAGCTATATATACCTGACTAAAGACAGACATGGCCTGGGGCTGCCAGAGGGGTCGTACGTTTTGTCGTCGGGCATTTAATGTTAGTATATTTACCTTACGGGGCAAACTGCAATATATGCATATATCGTACGGCTAAGGGATTAACGGATATATGCATATACTTTCAGAATAAGAAATCATTGCATGCGTTACCATTAATTGCTATACCGATATGAGTACATGTAGTCTTCTCAAATGGGGCAACAAATGCTTATGAACATGTATTTATTACGCAATTTGTACATGTCGATGCAACAACGTATTTGATATACATGTATAGTGGAAACATACACAGCTGTATATATAAAGATTTACATATATATATCTATATAAATTCATATGCGTATGCGTCTACTATGCACATGTACGTATATAGATTTATTATGTTCCGCCATCAACATGCCCAAATTAGGTGCCAGACAATTTGACATATACTCATCCTTTCCGGTGCATGCTCATTTATATACTCATAGATGCACATCTATTTTTTGATGCATATATGTATTTCTGTATATATAGACGGATATATATGTACATATACACATACACATTTTTACCACTTTAATCCATCTACGTAATAGCTAAACGCATAAACTCGTCAAACTAAATTCATGTGACAATTCCAACAAGTTGCAAACTAATCAAAGCTGGCGTTTAACGCCAACCGTTGCCAGTTATCGCGGGGTGGACAGTTGGTATTTATCAGTTATCGAGGGTGGATGAGTTGCGCTCGACGATTTGAATGCCCGCAAAACATGGCCGTTTCGCGGAGGTGGATGTTTCGTCAATACCCGTACATCGATATCCACCGTTGGGCTCCGTCCATGCATTGCGCTAGCAATGAGCACATTTATTGCACTTAAACACGAATTGACTCGTAGTCCGCTGCCTGCAAACAGTCCCAGGAATCTCCCTTTGGTCTTGAAAACTAAGTTATATATTTTTTGCTTTTCACTGGCATACTTGTACATTTCCCATCGCTTTGCAGCATCTCACTTCACTTTCCAGTGAGCTTCTGCAATAACTCAATATTGCTCCCACCATCTTATCCCATTCGGCTTCTATCATCTACATTTCCTGTGCATCATCCTTGCAAAAATTTGATCTTGCCTTGCGCATGCCTCTCGCAAATCGAGAAATGTGCGGCATTATTATTATTATTAATATAAAAGCCCTTTGTGACGATGAAGGGAAGAAAAATAATTTGATATAAATAATAATAAACTAATTTAAATGCAAATAGTAAGGAGATATGTGTAATGAACTTGTGAGTGATAATGGTTTTTTTCAACAATCTTAAATTCGTATATCGCCGACTAGGGTTTAGCACATAATGTCGGTGGTTTCCTTTTTGGGTTGCAGGATACACCCACATGCAAGCAAAGACACATGCAGATGAACGTGATTCAAAATAATAGTGGCTGCTTGCGTGAGTGACTGATAAGTAACGACGTATACCGTTTTGTGCTCACCGGTTGCGCATCCGAGAGAGTCCGTAGATGATCGTGCTGGGGTTGAACTTAAGAGGGGCTCTGTAGACTCCTAGTTATGAGGCATGGAAAAGAGTGTTGAGGTGTGCCTCGGAGGCCAAGGAGCATTTGATGGGTCTAAGGGGCATTACTTGGTTCCAAAAGCTGCATCTGGAATGCTTTATTTTGAGATTGGCAACGTGCAGTATCCGTTTGTGGTGGTAAACGGACGGCGGCCAGGCCAACATCGAGCGGTGTGAGTACAGTGGAACCGGGCGGGTGATTTGGTGCGACAGCAACACTGTTAGGTCACCCGGAGTGCGTTAGCTAAGGCCAATTGATGCGTTGAAATTTCGGGCAGCGAAAGAACGACAGATCTGAAGACGGGCGATAAAGGCAGACGAACAATCTGGAACGTGTCGCAGCTGATAATTAAGCTGAGCAGGAAAAAGAAAAACTGATGAAGCCGTTACTACAAGTGAATAGTTTGGCATTGCCACGTTTTTCTTCTGGGTTTAAGAGGAAATCGTATGAGAGAATATGAAGTGCGTGAGAGAAAGCTGAACAGAAAAGCGACTTAAGGGCACAAATTTGCCACACACACTGGATGATGACGTTATCTACGTTTTGATAGTAGAGTTGGCTGTATTGAGGAATTGTGACAATTATTTGACGTATCAAGAGGAGAGTTAAAAGCCAAGAATAAGGTGGCATTGCCTGTGATAGCGTGAGTCTAAGTCGTTGGTGAAGCGAAATCAGCCCTTGAACCTAATTGCCGGTTTTATGGCTGCCAGCGCGTCAGACTTCACTAATATTAATGATAATTCATATCTGTCAATTTGCAAAAGGCCTGCGCAGGGAAGATCAAGTTTTTACACGGATGATGCACAGGAAATACTAACAATATAAATCGAAGGGAGCGGGGGTGAGAGCGACCTTAAGTAATTTGAAAGGTTTGTTTGTTTTTGTATGATTCTCGACATACGAGAGTCATGCGCAAGGCGAGATCAAAATCGTGCAGAGAAGGCACAGTGCAGAAACGGAAAACGGAAGCCAAACATACAATGCAATATGTTTTCGCTCACAAAATCATGACAGGCAATGTGATGTCTTGAGCACGGGGTTTCGAGTTTTAAATCAAAGCTAGATGATGATGCGCAGAGATTTTTCTGTGGCTGATTACCAGTCCTGCACTGCGAGCAATACTATGTCCGAATGCAGCAAAGGTGCGCATAGCGGGCGCAAAATATGGCTGGAGGGCAACGGCTGTCACCGCTTGTTGGCCGGGATCCTCGAAAATCAAGAGAGTTATATGATGGGGATTAAGGTCAATATGGATGTGATAACGGAATGGGGATAAGCAAAAACCGGACTGGATTTGAAAAAAGGCAGTACGAAACCCAAAAATTCTGAAAGCGCAGTCCGTTAAGCAAGGAAAGCGGCGACAATGGATGGGATTTGTGCGATCGTAATGCTAATACATAAGGTTTGTTCCTAGCAATTTTGAGTTCATAAATTTCAGCTTGGTCTAGAGATGAAGGTGGCATTGAAGAAGGAGGAGAACCGGAGTCAAATGAGGCGACGTCTCGTAGACTCGTGTGAAGAACTGTTACCAGGAGCATCGGTCTGTTGCCAAATTCCGCGGACCGGAATGGAGGTTCATGAAAAATGACGGTCCTCAGCTGTTTTCGGAAATCAATATGCGTCGCAAACGTCAGTTTATATCAGATGCCCATAAAAATGCTGTCCATTCGTGAGTCCGTTTTGTATGGTTCCGGCAGAAGAACTTTGGAAAGGAGCAAGAGGAAGCCAGTACAAAATGGTGCACGTGAACTTATGAGCTACAGTGCTGTTCACCACAACATGGCTAGTGGGTGGGGCTGACCGAGTGCTGACCACCCAACCTGAAAATCATCGTTTGAGGGTGAAGGCAGGAGGTGTAATACGCCGATGCTAGTTTCACCCGCACCCCACTGCAGCCGAGCTGCCCGTCCGATGTGCGCCGGCCAACGCAATGGATATGACCGCGCTTTGCATTACCGTGGTAACAACGGTGTACTCGTGGTGTGGAGGAAGGAATTAAGACGTAGTGAGGTAAGGGCGACATCGTCTTTCCGGGATTGGATATTCGCCAGAGCATGGGTAAGTGTTTCCATCCAAACAGGACTTAAAGGCCTGGAAGAGAGAGATGGAAGAAGACAGACGGCAGTCTGGCCTAGCTGCCAACTGCAGATTAAGAAACAATCAATCTTACATGCAGCTCAGAGTAGAAAGTTACTAGAGCGCATAGTGCAATTCAGAATATATGGACGGTGGCTGCGGAATCCGGGTTCTTTTTTATATACATATATATTTTTTCAACTAGATGGGCTGGCTTATCTAGTGTGTAGATCGTCTGCGCTATGATTAAACAGAATGAACCGGTATTTAATAGGACGGGCAGAGAAGAACCGCTGGTGATATAAATAATGACCGAACTACAAAGATGGATGCACTAGGAACTGGATAAATTCCGCTTGGAAATCAAGGATTGCATTTCACTCTAGGAGGCCGTGCCTTTCGAAACAAGAAATGGTCGGGGCCAGTGGGTAAGATAGATATAAGCGGTCACTATGGGGAGAGAGGATTCCACATAGGACTCTATATTGGAGGCGATAGTTCGAGGTCTGATTCGGACAAAATGGACAGATATCGATGAGGCGTGCGAAGGAAAGTATCCAAGATGTTGATCGTATTTCGTATGGAGGATGTCGTTTGGGTTCGTCAGAAACAGGGTGATTTCTACGGGCCTGAGCCATTCGCATGGAGAGAAAAGTTAATGAAAAGTAAGGGTGAGGATGATAGCCAAAGTATTTTTTTATTTTAGAAGACGTTTGCAGGTTATGGTTGCAAGACCGTTTTGGCGACGATGTTGGAATCAGTAAGGTGAGTGGGTGGGAGAGAGCTTTGGGTGAGCTACCCTATACGCAGTTAGAGCGACAAGGTTTATGGATATGAAGTCAAACTGCTGAGCAATAGGTGCCGTTTTTTCAGGCAGAGGAACGGTGAGATGCATTCTACGTGGGACTGCACGTAACTAAGTAGCCTGCACTGGTGTCGGATCTCTGTTTGAAGTGGGAGAGACTAGGTTGATTCCTACATGACATGAGTAGGTAGGTTCACTTTCCTTTCCGCAATGAACGAAAAGGTGACATCAGTGCGTTTCTGAGAATCCCAATCCAGTTTCAAACACTCGGTCCTCAAGTGCGTATGGGTGGTACAGATTAATGAGAAAGGATACAGTAGCTACTTTAGGTACTTCATTTTTAAATGCAATAAATAATGGTGACAGAATGCGTAGCTGATGGGGGAGGTCATTTCATAATGACGAATACCTGACAATAAAGAAGTCGGCTCTAACGGAAGTCCTTTTAACAGGGAGAGGTACAATGGAATACGCATTTCAAAGAGAGTACGGGAGTGGATTCCTAGCAGGACTTTCAGAAACGCATCTGTCACTTGTAATCATATTGTTAAAGAGTACCAGATTCGCTCTTATGCGTCGGAGCCACAAGGGATCTACTTTCAGCTGCTCACAGCGTTCCATGTAATTTAGGCTTGCAGAGTAGCCAATCAACTTCTTGATAAATGAACGTTTAACGTTTTCAATCGCAACTCTGTCGCATTGCCTCAAGTTATGGCGCAGTAGAGTGCAATACTCTAGAACGGGTCTGAAGTGGGTCCTAAAAGTTGTTTGCTTTCGTTCAACTTCAGGGTTCGGTTTAACAGCCCCACTAAATTGTTTGCTTTCTCCGCTTGTGCGAGAGCATGCTCCGAGAATTTTAAGGTGCAGGAACGATTTAGGCCTAGGTCCCCAACTTGACAGTTAGCGGGGATGGTTTGGGTTCCAAGCCCGAATTCTCTCAGGGGTATAACGCATTTGTGCCCCATGATGCTGCGTTTTTCAGCGGAGATTTTCCTCTTCCAGTCGTTTGCCCAGGAGTTGAGTGACACTAAGTCTTGTGATATGTGACGTATGGTGGATTCTAAAGATTCAGAGCGAAAGGTGTACAAAATGCTGATATTGTCTGCGAAGAGAAACGGAGTGCAGTTCCGAATAACATCGAAAACATCATTACCGTACAACAGGAAGACCAGGGCGCCCAGGACGCTGCCTTGGATCACACTTTTGGAAGCTAATCTATGTTCATATAATAAGCCATTTACTTGCACTATCTGCTTTCTTAATGACAAATAAGATGAAATCCACGACACCAGTGGATCAACAATACTGTAGGATGCCGTTTTACTTAGCAACCCAGGGTGGGATACTCTGTCAAAAGCTTTCGTCATGTCTAAAAGATTACTATAACTGATCTCCCAGTACTCGGGGCTTCAATGATAGTGTTCAGGCAGTCAGCCATGCAGGTAGCGCAGGATTTCTTAGGAAGGAAGCCCTGCCGTCCACGGTTAATAATTTTGTTCCAGAAGTTAGGCTATAAAACTTTTCTTTATCAAGCTCTCCATGATCCTGAAAAATATAGGGGTGTGAGCTATTGATCGATAGTTTGCAGGGTCATATTATGTGCCCTTTATGGGAGAGGGTATAATCACAGAGGTTTTCCAGTGTGACAGGAAGGTGCGGCACCAAATGGATAAGTTGAGGGTGTTTGCTATCAAGATTGGGATATCTCTCCCACCTAATGCAAACATTGCTTGAGCAGTTAAGTGGTGGTACGATATTTTCTTGGAGGGATATCTGACATATGCAGAAAGAGTAAGGCGGAAAGAAACGCCTAGCACAAAGGTTAATAATTGTACATCGCGCTTTACTGTGATGCATATGGTCGGATTGTGCTAAAGCTGTCTTCAAAGAAGATGTTCCATGCAGATCGTATAACTGAATTCAAACATACGAACATCGAACTAAGTTAAAACGAGATGACGCAAGCAACCAGTTGCGCAAATTTACGCATCGTCATTTGCCATTTTAGGTGCTCTGCGTGACACAATGAATAAAATACAAAACGGCAGTTGCGTTAGATAAGTGCCCATTTACTCCCTCGGGGACTATTACCGAAATTCTGGGATAGGTGGCAATTAGAAACATGGTACGATAACGATTCACTCGAGTTTGGCAGTTTTGGCAGCAAAACATTAGCTAAGTCAGTAATTTTGTTACTTGGGCTTAGTTTTCTCCTTTTTTATAAACTTATGAGATATGGGAATGGGGGTATCGCTGTTAGGTGCACATCCATCCCGCAAGGCTTTTTACCGTGGTCTTACATGAGGTTGAGATTGGCCCTTTAACCGCAGCGATGAGCAAATGACACCACAAATGCAATCAGACATCGGTTGCATATGGTGGCTTAGGTGGACCTGCAGACGTTATCGGTATACTACTTAGTTACGTGAAACTCCACAACCGGAAAGCAAACCTTTGGATCCTAATGCGACATTCACATATGGATGAGAACAGACCCGCGCATTTTTCCGCTTAAAACCTTACGGTCGCAATTTGATCAAGGAATAATTTGGAGTAGGGGCCACAAAAGTAACACCGCACAAGACCGAGGATTGCAGCAACCAGCGTTTATGCTTAGAAACACTTTCACTGACCATAGGCAGACTGTTCCCGAGACCTGGCCACAACCGTAGTAGAGTAGCACTACCAGATGATACGGAGGTGATCGTTTTAAGCACCAAAACAAAAGTGCCCGCATGATAAATTGTTAATTATTAGTTATTTTTCAGCTAGAAAATCAGATAGATTTAGAAGGCAGCTGGTGAAGATTCAGAGGAATCTATAGCGGCCCGGATTGCCAACGAGCCCTAACAATAAGGTATATAACAAGGTGTCAACAAATGAGTGTGTTATAACTGCAGAATAAAAAATGACGGCACGGAGAAGGGTCAGGTGCAAAAATGCTGAATGGAATTCAGGCAAGCCGGTAAGTCTGAAACGGGCTCGTCGTCAGCAGCACATCGATTTATCCGCTACCTATTCTGTTCGCTTGAATATTGGCTGGGATATACAACATAAGTTTTTACCACTGGCAAATCCAAAGCGTGCGAATGGATTATCAGTGATTACCGTTATTACACGTTAGTGAGATTATTTTTATCGTCATATCTGTTCAAAAGTTGCAATCGCACCAACACGTAACCACCATGCATAAAGTACGGAACAGTCAGACGACCTTCAATGTTATCATTCCATGGGTGACCATCATTCCCTTTTGCGCATGCAGCAAGCAAACGTATGTATTGATAAAATTACTATAAACATTTTGCTCTTGGCGGATTTGTCCGCATCAGCGTTGAACCAGATTGCCGGTACCTGTTTGATCAGTATTTAAAAGGAAAATTGTTTATAATGTCAGTTCTTTCCCAGCACAGCTAATAAAGTTTCAGTGGTAAAACATCAAATGGACCCACGTTAAGCGGACAGTAACGGTTCTTTAAAAAAGCATGTCTGCTGATGAATAGCACGTCAATTATGCTTACGGTGTATAAAAAAATTTTCAGTATTATAAGAAGCAGCATTTGCCGGCTCGCCACGGTTAGCATAACGAGCTGAATGGTACATTTTGACTTGTTAGGTTTGGTAACCTAGGTGCTGCTAAATTATGTCATTTCCGCCAATCCAGCGGCGAAATGACCATATGTCAGCCAAACTGGTTAGTCAAAGGCCCGAAGGTTTTAATTTGTGCTTTCTAGTCCAGTAAGGCTAAACCTTCCACGAGTAATTATGAGCCAAATAATGTATTCAAATGAACCTTGCTTTTTTCATTCAATACAAGCGTCAGACCTTTCGGTGTTTATTGATCATTTTCATGTAATATCACTTTAAAAATTACCTGCGTTAGGAATCACTGATAAAAGTCAGCTATTTCGGCATACCCAGAAAGTATGATGTGCTAGCAACTGGAAATCGAAAGATCGTTCTTCATGTTTGTTTGCATATTTTTCTGCAACACTTCATAGGTAATTGCGCAAATTGACAAGCGCTTCCTTAGTTGTTTACGATATACCCAGGAAAGACGTCTTTCGTTAAGCCTAGTGTTTTTCAGCTCCTTAAAGAAAGAACTAGTCCATTGAACTTGAGTGCCACCGAGGCAGCGATTTACTTTCTTGAATGCATTTCGGGTATCCCGTCTTGATCTTTTTATATCTCCTGACGTGGTAAAGTTTGATCAAGGTTTCCACGGACACATCGATAACATAAACGTAATGCACTAAGGATTCCTGAGAACTACAAAACGGTCCTCGAGGAATTCCTCGCTTGTATTTTACCGGTACCAACGGCGTTAAACATTTTTATTTGTTCATGTTTTATCATTTAAATGTGTTCCCAATTTGCCTAAGAATTTATTGTTTGTTGACTTCAGTATTATCTAGTGAGCGAAAATCATGAACTCTGAAAAGTTCACCGCAACTGAGATCGTAGTCCATAAATCATTCAGCAAGGAGTATTGCAGCCAAACTGTGCTTACTTTCTTTCTAGATTCCAGGGGCCTTGCTACCTAGAAGCATATCGATAATTCTAAGGTCATTGACATTTCAGATAGCACTACACCAACCGCCAAAAAACACCCCGACCTGTGGTCACAAAATTATGATTGGCCGAAAACAAGCAGAGGGGGAATTTAGACGGGTGGGAATAAAACGCTGCCGTAGCGCTGGAGGTTTCATTTTTATGCAAGCATACACAAACCAAAACAAAAGCGTCAGTTCAGATTGTGTAAGCAGGTAGCACCAGCCACGTTATCCTTCACATAATGGCCTTAGCAAGGGAGTCATATTGGCCAACTATCCCGGGAAGCCTTGTGGTTAGATCCCATAGGCCTGGAGCGATAGCCCGAACATCAAGTAAAATGTTTCCCGGTGGAGTACGTAGCATGTTTATGAGGTTTCAGTCGGCGGGATAAAATTCTGTATAATTGTCTAACGTTGCTGAGGACTGTCTATCTGCCATCCAGTACGGTCACGAAACAATAATATGCTCATTCTAAGTCACGGAAAAAATTAAACAAAACCATGCCTCTGATTATTCTGTATATATATTTTGAGGGGATCCCCAACTTTTCGTTTCAGAAATGTGGATCTGGGATAAACGGCTTCCCACCTGGGAACTGGTACATTGTGGCAGCCTTATTTTGAAATAGGTAGCATTCAGGTTATAACGAAAATCAAATGCTCTAAAAAAATGTTTCCAGTTTGTGTTCACATAATGAAAGTTCTTGTAAAAAATCCTTAACACCGAACAATCAGCTATCAAATTTTCCCTGCATATTTAACAGTGAAAAATGGCGTACGATTTACTGCCCACATTTTTACTCTGTAGGTAGGATTACCCAGGCTTTCTGGAGCTTCCCGGTCAAGAACCGCTTGGAATAATATGCCAAACAGATAATTCTGGATATGTTACGCGGTATTTATCATTTTGTTTCATACAAAGAAGGAATGAATCTGGATAGAAAATCTAAACAGTTGCTGAATCCATTTCTTAGGACTGGGACTTAAAACAGTCGTGGTTTTTTGGTTTCCGTGCGTTTTGACAGGGATCTGAACTTACTAATAACTTTCTCAGCGTTCACCTCAACGGCCTATCAAGAAGTACATTGGGTAAAAATGGTTAGAATAGGCTTTACCCTCTCTCAACGGTTGTCTGCTCAAATTATGTCAATGATTAAGATATTTCTGAGTCCGAAATAAAGTATTTTGCCGTTTTACTTATGGTTCGACTAGAAGAGGTTTGCGATTACAAAGTTCCTAGTAAGCACTTCACTGCAGAGGAATATACAGCTGCAGCATAGGCGTGCATTACCGAGTCATTACTGAGTCAACATTAATCCCAATCGTCATTTTACGATGAATCTTTTTCCAACCTCTATATAATTTTGGTATTCATCAACTATCCCTCCTAAATTTGAAGCACCCACAATCAACCCCCCCGGATTTATGGTTGCCCTTTCCACAATAAATGTAGATTTTCACAAAATAATTTACCGTGTGATATCATCGCTCAAATCACGAAACCATGCAAGCATTGCACAGTTGTTTCTATTTTGTTAGGAATCGTCAGCAGTGCATATCCACGGCATCCGAACTGGGACGCGAGCCTGGAACGAACGATTCTGAATCGAACGCCTTAGCCGTCACTGATTTTTTACGGCCAACGGCAGCTAGTGCACGGCAATTGACCCCTGCTGCTAGATGACTTCTGTGCAGGTAGCCTACATACAACGACAGCTTTGGACAAGACCTGTTAAAGATTCCTAAGAGGGATGAAATAGCTGTACACTGCTTCCATGGTTTCACAAGGGTCAGTTGACGATGATATCACACAGTGAAATATTTTATGAAAACATCCAGTCTTCTACTGCTAGCAAACTTAGATCAGCTTATAGGTGGAAAAATATGCGGTTATCTGTACTTACATTGCTCAGCTTTATTGTCGCAGAAATAACTGCCATGAAAATATCTTTCACTGGAAGGCTTCCCTCTGTACTCACTTTCTTTTTCAAAAACGAACAAACATTAATCCATGGCGGCTAAGTAGACACATTCGATGGTCAACTTCATGTATTATTAATCACATTTACAAAAATATGCCAGCCCGCTGTTCACCGCTAGGTTAATTAATGAAATGATTTACCAGTCAGTACTTGACAAGTGGACAGATAGATAATCTTTTGTCTGAAAATGTCAAAATAAGTATGAACCAAATAGTTTGAATTTTGACAGGATTAACGGAGTCCCTTTCCTGCGGGCAAAATTGGTTTCCATATAATTCAGCTTTAAAATGTAGGCACATGCGTAGCTTTGTGCTTTAGTGCGCTAATGCACTTAGTTTCACAAATATCAGCGCATAAAAAGGATAGATTCATTTACCTGTGAGTTGCCGGCAAATACTAGAAACATTTTTGAAAAGTCAGAAGAGAAGATGACCAGTAGCAACAGCATCTAGTTACTCGCATGCAATGTCCAAGCTAATTTCTCACATGCGTACTCAAGTGTTTCTGTTAATCAGCATTGCTTATTGAGCTTGAATTTTCGAACGATCATGAGAAAGTCAGAAGCGTGAATATCCAGGCATTGCTGCTTATCTGTCATTAATTAAGTTATCGTAAAATCATCTATTTTTCAGTGTTAACAAGATGGACTCCATACCCATGAAATGATCGCATGTGCATTCTGGCGTGACGTAAAAGTAGCATCATCCTTTTTTATAGCAAAATGGTGTCGACGGCTTGGTAGGTTTTGCTTAAAACACTAATTTTACACTTACAACTGTATTGCTCAAAGGTAGCGTATTTTCCGATAACCCTTTGTTTCATTCTATGAATTGTAAGACGTGCTTATACTAGTTGCTCTTTTCAGAGCCCCGTTTGCGTCCTACTTAAGGGAGATATCACATTGTGTTTTTGGAACTAACCCAGTTAAAGAGATAAATCAATGACACTTAATTTGGCAGAAATCAAAACTCACTGGTCATTGCTTGGCACTCGTAAAACTCCACCAAATATGTAAAGGGAGAGGGAGATACTGTGCAGTGAACATGTGTTCACTGCGAAGTCGGCTGGCATTACACAAATCAGACGCAGGAGGTAAGTTGCGGGTTTATATCCAGCAGCCCAATTACTTTATAAACCTCGTTCGCAAATTGCTTGATTTTACAGGTCTTTGAAGCTATTGGAAAATGCTTTTTGATAAGAGTGCAACATAGGCGAATACTCAGCTAAGTAGAGTAAGTCGCCGAAAATAAGGAAATCCACAACCGCAAATCAACGTAACTGTTTTTTCTGCGAGGCATTCTTAGGGTGACAAAATAGAAGCCTTTAAGGGGTATTGTTCAATATTCCTTCATGCAGCAGTGCTGCTAAAGCCAAATGGACCAAACCGCCCTGATGAGACTCCCACTGAACGTCCAATACAGGGGCACTACGGTATTCTTTTTGTTTACAAATCAGTCCCACGCCTCCAACAGTGAAATGTGGTGTATGCACGCGCGCCTATTTTTGTTTCCCAAAAGTAAGAGCCAGGAAACTTCAAGGGCAGTTCCAGGCTTATGAGGGTAGGCCTCTGAGGGAGACTCAAGTGCTTAGGCCGGTCGTTACACACCTTAGAAGGCACAAAGGCAAACAAAATATCAAGTTCAAATTGCCGCTGTTTGTGAATGGCTCCGGATGAATACCTGAATCCGAAAGGAAACGCCATGAAGCACAAAAGCTCAAAGCCGTGAAAATCATCGGGTAGAACTTCTCCCCATGCAGAACGGTTAAATCATGGAATAAGTTGCTGAATAAAGTGGTTTCTGCACTCGCCCTTGTGCAGCTTAATGCTTAGATTGATGAGGCGTGGCTACTGCCGTACCATAAAGGAGTATAGGAACGTTTCTCACTTCTGTAATACCTGCCATTATGCTTCAAAATATGTCATGCTACTTTTCGAAACTTTCCACAAGGTACTTCGTCTGTATTTCTGCTCCGCCGTTCGTTTCAAACAACAGGATAATTTTCGCTGTTGCACCTTTCTAGTATGATGTTCCTAGTGTGTCTCAGCATGCAGCTTCTAGAACCTTGTTCACAACAAACATTGGCATTTTTCCGGGAATCCGGAAGAATATGCAAACGACGCAGGAAGAAAAGCTGTAGCCTATTTTTGAAAGGCCCTGGAATACCACTTTACCTCGATCCACGATTCCCGCAATCTGACCAGCCTCGTTCCAAAACTGTACATGTGTGCAGCGTCATAGGCGGTCCGTTTACTTTAATCCCGGATGGGCCAGCCGCAGCACAGTGGATTTTAGGGGTCACGCAAATCAACCGCTTCCGAGGCGAGACAGATGGTCTAAAGTGCCTTCTTACACAGGCCCGCACGACTCAAGTGCCCAGAGTTATTGAGTAGCGCATTATTGGATACCTGCAACGCCCTTGAAGAGGCGCGAGAAAACCGTGATCATCATTATTTAAACGCTGTTGTGTACAGATGTACAAAGCCACCTGAGGTTACGGATAACATTAACGGTGCCAAATCACTGGAGGTCTCGGAAATCGAGGAGCAGCTGGAAACTGCCGACGGTGAAGCAAGCAGAGGGTGTCCAAGAAAAGAGAGGGGTCTGTGGCATTCAAATTGGGGGTAAAACGGCAAATCAAGTGGCATCCGGTTGTTGCGACTAAGATACAAGGTTACGCTGATTCTAAACGTTTTCAAAATGTGGACACGGATGCTAAGAACGGCGTAGTTGTAGAGCAATGTAATCTGCCACGAACATACTTGGTGCCTGGGTGAACCACGGATCTCGGGAAGGTCGCTTTAAAAACACTGTCAGCAATTTATGAAGCATGTCAGGTAAAGGTGTGTTTACATGCAATCATCACTGAATCTTGCGGCTAAATGGCAGACAAAAGACGTCACTCACTTTTCGTGCTACACCTCGGGCAACGGTGGACATGTGATGGAGGAAACATCTCAGTGCATACGTATTCGTGGGCTGCTAAGATGGCTAAATAACTACGGCAACATGGACTTTGTCCAGCCCCTTGCGCGGGCCGCGGATTTAACCAGGGTCATGGCGCTTCTGATCAAGCTGATGGGTATCAACTGGGGAAGGCTTGTTAACTCTGCAAAATAAAGTCGAGCCTTCGAAATGCAGAGGCCACAATGCTGAGGTTCCTCGAGGAAGGTCCGTCATCGTAAGAGCCCCCAGGCGAAAACGTCAACGCTACGGAAGCATACAAAATATTCAGAACTAGCGACGCTGAGTGCAGCATCCAGCTTAGGAACAGGAGAGTAAGGCTAACTCGGGTTGGGACACTAGGGAACAGGCTTAGGCAGACACAATTTGCAAAATGCAACCAAAGATTTACCACTCCCAAGTGCGGTCTGAAAGTTCATCAATAGTTGTTACCAATTTTTTGAACGTTGCGGACCAAGATATCGTGGACCAACCAGTTAGGACTCACTGACCAAGTAATCTTTCAGTCTTATTAGGGCTTGAAGGTAGGAATCTTGGATGAAATCGGCCAGAAAACTCGCCGCAGATCACTGGAGATTTGTAAACGAAGAGGAGAGTGAACACAGGCAATTGGCTGGATTGTCTACAAACAAGACTGGTGGACCAATCAGCATTCACCAGGTCATCTTTAGCTGCATCTTCGCCGACCCGGCGTATGCATTATTCTGGACTACCACTGCCGAGAGCAAAACATCAAAGAACTTTTGTCGCACAGTAGTGGCGGCTCTACACTAAGTCGATCCGAGTCCTGCCATGAAGGAATCGATACTGGTCAATGTTGCCAGCACCCTGCGCAAGGTGGTGGAGAGGTTGGTCAGGACCCGTGCCTGTCAATATCTAGAGTGGCATTCAGTGCTACGCCTAGCTCAGTGCGGCTTCATGAGTGATAGACTATACCTCACAAGCCTTCTCTTTATTCTACTCGAGGGCAAGCAAGTAGAAGTCTGTCGTCATGCTCTCAGCAAGGCAATTGCTTCAGCTAACTATCACTTGCGTCTAACCAAGCGAGAACCATTACTGTATCCACCGGCAGGCTTAACAACGGCTGGAATCCCCCTAATGGCCTGAGGTTACTCTACGTCAAGCTAAAAGGTATATGACCTGCCAAGCTTGAGGTCATGACTGGCTTGCAAAGGTGGACAGTATTTAATCACCGTTGTTTCAGCAGTTTAGCAAGCGTCTAACCACGGACTTAAGCCCACCCAGCATCTCCTCAGCTGTTGTTGTTAAGGTGGTTGTATCCATGCTTGAAAGTGATAACAGCAGTGGAAAAAGAAATGTCTTAAACGGAGCTAAGAATCAGGAATTTCTCCAAAGCGCAAACGAAAGACATTCTTTGCCCCAAAACGCCAAGACCTTCACAGCAGAACCTGAAAATGCGGTTAATAGGGTAAGATTCTAAGAAATAGTCATATATGATTTTAAATGGGCGGATCAGTGAGTGACGGTGGCCCAAAAGCTTAGAGGAGATTCGTGTAAAGGCAACCTCGCCCTGACACAAATCGATGGCGTTCCTACTCCTCACACAAACGATTCAAACACGACTGATAAAGTTCTGCAAATAGACGTCCACCCACCGCGAACGGATGTAACGATTAGATACGTAAAGTGTAGGGAGGCAGAGCGGGATATCTTTCGACCAAAGCGTATGAACTGGACCCGCACTCGCAGGGTAGATAGGCACCAAGATGACCAGTTAGAGGATTTTAGGCTCTGCGTCGGCCTGTCTAGTCCTCGCTTGGAAGGACCTTTTCAACCGAACAAACACCGTGGCACGCGTTGCCACTGGCGGAAGGCCGCAGAAGCGTAACCTGCGACGTTAGTCATGTAATGCTTCTATGATAACTAAGGCGTTAGCAAAGTTGGACCTCCTTGAGTGCAGAACTGGTGGCGACGATGGACGGAAATCCGCTTAAATGGGGGTTGGTTCTAAATTTGAATGCAGTGTGTACTGAGGTTAGGCAAGCGCAATGTAGTAACAATTGGCTTTTGGGTGTATATTCACATCAGAACAAGACAGGTACATCTTTTGCACAAAACAGCTCCTGGGTTTTGTTTTGCCTTGGCTTCCAGTAACTTTGTTCCTCTTTTTGGCCCTTTGTAACTGGAGGAAAACGTGGCCTATAGCGGAATGACGTCCGAGCAACCATGCTATTGGATGCAGCACCCCAGTCAATGAGTTCAGTCACTGAGCAAGCATTAACGCGACTGCGCTTAGCTACCGGAAAAAGAAAAATTATGAGAGCCAATCCTCATACTGAGTGGATGAACAAGCATTCTGTTAGTGGATAACAACTGCTCACTCCTCCACCGCCCACAGGTTGTTAGGAATACCATGCGGCCACACGGTTTGCGGCTTTCTTGGCAGATCATGACGGGGCCTGCTTCCGTTAATTTTGCGGGGCATATCACAATAGCTAACTGCCCCATGGGAAAAGCTTTGCTCGAATGTTATTGTTTACCTTTGGCTTGTGGTCCCGGAGGGCGGAGTTTCGGTCACGGGCGGGGGTGAGCTGTCTGTAGCCGGTAGCCTATTCAATCGTTTCCTTGTTTTAGTAAGTTGTCGCTACATGCCCAGACACCGGTAAGAATAATTTCGTGGCCGCCAACTTATTTGAACCCCCAGAGTAGCGGCTAACCCAGTAATCCTCGTTTGCTCTCATTCCAAGGTCTTGTCACCCCCGACCAATTAGAGAGCCCATGCATGAACCGCACACAGATGAGTATGCGGGGTTTTGGGCAGGGGAATCACCATTGTCCTCACTCGGCAGAAGGTACTGCTCCTTTTGCGTGCCGCTTTCCGACTCTACCTCGACGGCTCGAAGTCAGCTGTCACGAAGACCTCTAAGTCCACGACCGTCTTCTGGGGGTAAATGGTAATCTGGTTGAATCTATGAAGCCTAACTATTTTGAGCCCTCCGCTGTTGAAAGTTACCGTTTAACGAAATTCAATGATGAGCTCCTGGAAGCTATCCATTGGGGCGTTTTGGTCAAGCCTTCCTGGAGTTACCATGAATCAGAACTCTCGGGGACCTTGACACGGTCAGCAAAAAGAGTATGTGAAATTTGGTTACTCTCGATTTATGGAAGGCGCTTGGGTAATTGCGCGAAAGACACTTACCATTTTCGATTTGTTTTTTGTAACTTGACAAGGAAAGCAGTAGCAAAGATAGGCCTTTAAATATTCATCGGACCGGTAGCTAGAGTCATAGTCTAACTTGTGTAACAGCAAGTGGGAAAGTTGATTATGGCGTGAGGACTCTCACCCGCGACCTTCGCGTCCAGACGCCACGGTTTTAACCGCTTAGCCACAGCCGACTGAACTCCGCATTCTCGCCTTAACTTAGTCCGTCAACCGCTCCATTGAACATGATCAGCAAGTTGCTCCGGCAGGATATTCCTCTATTAAAGCATGGCTGCCCTGTTGTTTTCGGGCCGTCATCTTCGAAGTTTTTGAGGTGTGAGTTTGAATTATGCATTCAGAGGCATCCAGTGCCACTAGCATAAGCTGATCTCCCTGCAGTCCACAGCACAACCGTTCACGTCCGTTTTGTGGATTGGGGCTAGTTTTTAATTTTTCTGTTCCCCTGGTAAATCTGCCTCCTTCGGGGGCTAGTCGTGCAACCCAGTGGTTCAGCTATAGTACGAGGCGTGTACCCGGTATTTTCCTGGGCCTTCCATTTTTTGAGGGCCCCTGCAGCCGGCAAAACATCGTGGAGGAAGAAGTCTGCATGTCTGCTGGAGCAGGTCTGTGCCTTCACATGTTGAGCGACGGTCCTGTTTCGGCAATACTGTGGACCGCCCGGGGGTGTTTCTTGAGCACTTCCGGTTTCTGCTTACTGTCTTCCGCGGACCTCCGTTATCCATGGTTACTGCTTCCACCACGAGTTGCATTTCGGATTTGGCCTGAATACAACTAAATAATACCTTGAGATGTTTCTTGGCTGCTTTGGAGATGCCCAACTCTTGGGTCGGTCCGGTTTGTCGCTGCCTTTCCACCGCTGTTCTGTTTACTCTCTTGCACTTCAGAAGTCACCTGTGTACCACATCTACTGTGATGTCATTCTATCTTGGTGCTCTTGCATGGCACTCCGCGCCGTGTCACTGTTCCACCACGGTGGCTCCCGTCTTCGACGCATCAATTAAGTTAGTTAGCCAAAGTATGTTTCCCCCTAAATTTGGCCACATTTTGGCAGTATCACCCGCGCACCACACCGTAGTGACTGCGGTTGACAGCAGACATCATTTATCTGGCCACCCAATGGCTTTATGCAATCCTATCACCAAGGTACTAGGCCCACGAGGTTTTCCGATCTCTTCTATCTAGTTACGCACTTACCCTTGTATCGTCTACTTTCGAATAGACCTGTTAATACAAGAAACCAAAAATCATGATGCATAACCTTCCTGTCATTGTGAACTAATGGTTGAGTTGTGCTAGCGCAAAGCCCCCAACATGTTCGCGCAGCAGCTGGCCAAATGCCTCTGCAGTTTCCAGTTTGTTTTCTAGTTTATCTTGGTTGAGTCAAAATCTCCGAGAGTCAGAAATCTTCCCGTTCTGCTGGTTGGTAAATTCCGGCGCCTTCGCAACCCAGTGTCTTCGTCGACATTCGAAGCTGGACTTATTTAGACACATAATATATCCGCCCAGTTCGTCTTGACCCTCACTTGGGCCGAAACAGTTTGGATGCCTAGCGCAACAAACTGGATCCCTCGCATTGTATGCTCAGCTGTTATCATTGGCAAAGCATTCACAACTCTGAGCCTCCTCGGTCTTCCCCGTTTACAAAGAACCAATAAGGACTTACCTAATTGGTTTTGCTTCGTCCCCGTAAACATGAATAAGTGGTGTTAGAGCTCTTGGCTCAAACTGTCAGCTTACTCCATTCATTTCAGTTGCTGATTGCTTTTGAGTGCACCACCGCTACCCGCCTTTTATTCATCGTCGACGATGTGATGGCTTCATTTTCGTACCGGGGCTCAGGGCTTAAGATTTTCCCTCAATTTTCGATTCATACATAACGGCTCCCTATCACGGGCTCCGCTTACAAAAACGTTTCATGTACCTTGCCTCGGAAAGACTTTTGTGGTCTTTCTGGTGCTCTCCTCTCACGTTTCCGTACAGAATTGGAGAGGTTACACCTGCTGACGTCCGGCTAAATGTTCACCATTTGCATGTATAGCGACCAAACCTAGCGCTGTGGGATGCCGTGTGGCCTTGTTCAGTCCTGCCTAATGTATTTATTGGCTTGTCGGGCTACCAGTTGGAAATGCCACCATCTGCGGGGCTCAGCTACAATGTTCTACTTTCGTGCGTCATAAGGAGTTTCGCAGAGTGCCTGGCGCTTCCTGGTCCACGTTCAGACACCCAGGGATAACAATATCCATGGGATTGGTCCTCTGGGATAACGATAGCTGCCTATCTATGGGCAGTCATCTCTCGGTGAGAGCATCTGCGAGTACATCAAGTTAATAAGTCGAATCTGTGAACTGCTGCTTTAGGTGAACATCATTTGCACTGTTCCAAAAGGATTACTCAGTTCGCCCTCTGCTAACTACATTTTTGCTTTTTTCTGTTTGCAATTTCTGTTCAGGTCTTGAATCTTCGGGTAGCATTCGTTAAGGGCGATGGTTTTGCGCTTGCACTCTTTGTATCCAAACGGCCTGATGGTGAAACGGATCACCCGACATCTGCACCCCAGAATCAATCCTGTTTTGCCAGCTTTCAAAAGGCACCATACTCCGCGAGCCTCATTAAAATGGTTTTTTTCATGATGTCACCGTTACCGTACAGCGCTTTCTGGAAAGGCAAGATCTAAGCAAGTAGTGCGATTCAAGGAGCTCGCTTTTGGGGTCTTCGTCCTCCAGCCTGTGGGGAGTCCTCCCTATGTGACTGCTTGTGTTGCGTAACTCAACACAGGATCTTCCAGATCAACTTGCTTTGGCCTTGGTATTTCCATGGTACCATTTTTTGTTTTTCTGGACCTTCCGTTAGACCAAAAGGAGAACACGTTGCAGCGCGTACCTAGCTTTTTGAGAGAGGACGTAGGATACCACAAGAGGACTGTCCTAAATTTGGCCTGTGTCGTTCACCGCCCTCTGGCTTTGGAAGCTGGTGAAACCATAGTTCTCCGCATATACCGAGAGGAATTACCAATAAGCCTGCGAAACATCATCGTTCATTAGACGGGGAGGAATATGCAGACAAGATGGGTGGACTACAAGGGTGTCTAGTGAGAGCAAAAAGAGTCACTCCAGAAAAACCCAGTGATCACCTATGTTTGCTTGTTTCCATTTTGGTATCCCTCCTTTGTTCAGCTCGACTTCATTAAGTCCAGTTTCACCCTAACATGGATTTTTCGACCATTCAGTATTGCTCCACTTCCGGTAAATTTCCGGCTTTACACAAGAATGCTCAATTGCCATGATTACTTAATCCAGGTTTGCCGCTCTATTATGGCTGGCTGATTTTCATTTCGCTCATCCTTGAGTTTTCTTTTTTCATCCCCTCTTCTTTTTATGAATTCCGGCTTTTCTTGGAATTTTTCTAATTCCTTAATGCTCACTGGACCGTATCCGCAGCCTGGCATACCCTTAGTAACAAGCTGCTTGATACGTGAGACAAACCGCCTAGGAACTGGTGCCGAAACCAAAAAAGTTCTGCTTAAACAGGCTTTGCGTCGAGATAACGATGCGGTGTGACCTGGGGTTGGGCAGTAAGCGGCGGAATATCGGTTAGATTTCGATCATGCTTGTAGCGGTACTCGACCTGATCAACTAAAGCCTGCGACCGCTAATGCATCTGACCGTCAGATGGAGGCGCAGACTTATTTTATCGGCTTTTTTTGGCCTAATCCAAAGAACTAGTTTCAGAAGAGATGGATTCCTCATCAGATTGCATGCAGTTAAAGTAATTCTACACCTCGAAAAGCGCTAGCCAAAACCTGACATGCGAAAACCTAAAGTGAATTGCACTGGACTCACTTGTTTCCCGCCACCACACAGTGTTTTCCGATCGTCTGTATGAGGCTTCCGTTGGCCTTCACTTCGAAATGGTGATATCCGGCTTGCAGAAAAGATTGTCCTACCGCAAATCTCGTAAAACGTCCGCTTTCCCTTAACCTTTGTGACCACTTGTGCGTCACTTCTACGCGGCTCCGCATGATTGCACGACTGGCAACCCTGACAGTTAATCCGTACAATGACAGGGCGGTAGTAGGCCGAGTACATTTTGAAAGGAGCGTGCGAGCGAAGCGCGCGTGAGCAACGTGCAGATGGAGACCGCGCTTGGCGGTGAACGTTCGATTTAACAGGCTATCTGGAGGGACAACTCTGTTCTGCTACAGCAGCCTCTTCCTAGCAGACCGTCAGAGATGAGCTTCGATTGGGACCACCTGGAACAAGCCGAAATCTGGCGGATGTCTTGGGCCCTGGCATTTATCGCCAATCGGAACGTTTGCCGTTATTTTGGTGGTCCCATGGGTGTTAGTTGTTGGGAGCTGACCGTGCTCCGCACATCCAACCCAAAAACAATCGGGAGGTGCGCATAGGAGGTGCGATCCCCCGGTCTAGCTGCGCCCGCAAACCGATGCAGCCGAGTTTCCCGCCCGATGTGCGTCCGTCAAAGTGGTGGATTTGATCGCGCCCCACATCCACGGTTCGCAACCTCCTCCAGAGTCTTTGCCAGACGGGGTTGAAGATAAGTGTCTGATTTCGGGTTCTCCTTGTCCTCTGGTGCGTGCACGATGTCCACCATGGGAATGATGACTGTCGCTCCAAAGTCCGTGGAATTATCTTGGTGCTGAAATTCTTCTGAGGGAGAGAGTAAGACGAAGGCAACCTGGTGGAAACGGTGCTCATGAGCGTCGGTGGACTTTTGAATTGGTGTCGGGAACGTAACAGCGGCCGGTACTGCCCTTGTCGGTTTAACATGGGGGTGGCATGCCCACCGGCGCACAAATTTTCGCGACAAACATGTCATCCTATTAGGCACAGATATGCACTTACTACAGGAGAGTTTTCGACCACCTGATGCAAAAATGGTAACAAAATCAGAGAAACCCACGGACTGCTTTACCTTGCATTCCATGGTAGCACGTTTAATGCGATCGATAGACACCGTGTCGTGTCGGCCGGTAACGTCAAAAATGAACGTTTTAGGACCGCGTCTTACCGCGTGACACGGACCAGCATACGGTGGTTCCAGTGGCGGTCGGACACCATCAACATGCACGAAAACGTGAGTTGAATTACTCAATGCAGTTGGGATGTAGCCCGAAGGTCGTTGGTTGCGCGATGGATTGGCATAATTGCTCGCATGTTTTGTGCGAAACGTTTTACATAATCACGGTAGTCGAAGTACGTGGGCCTCGATGGGGCCACCAGGTCTCCGGATCGGCAGAGCGTGCAACCAAACATAAGCTCATTTGGTGTAGTGCGTATCTCTCCCTTAACAGAATTAAGAAGCCAACGGGAGTATTTCGTTCCAAAGCGGGTTGGCCTCGACTCGCAGAGCAGCTTTTAGCTGCCGGTGGAATCTTTCTACCAGATCGTTAGCTTCCGGGTGTTGTACCATTGTTCTAATGTGCTTACATCCAAGTGATTTAATCATATTTATAAACACCGTCGAAATGTGAGCCAGTGTTGGTGGTCACTACAGCGGGGCAAAAAAATACTAACCCAACGAGACAAGAAGGCTTTCACGGCCTCTTGTGACGTAAGGCAGGTAACTGGTAGGGCCAGTGGCCGGCGAGTGAAGCGGCCTACACAGGTGAGTATATAGACATACCGTGAGACGGCAGGAGAGGGCCTACGAGATCAACGTGTAAGTGATGAAAACGTGTCTCTGGTCCGGGAAAAGTGGCAAACGAAGCCCTGGTATGCCAATGGACTTCCGCTATCTGACATTGGAGGCAGGCGCGGGACCTTTGGCGCACGTCACATTTGAAGCTGAGGCATACAAACGCTCGGTCACTAGCCTCGCCGAAGCAGCCACGCCCTGAGACCATGTTCTTCGTTGAGCTGAACTTACAAACTAGGAGAATGGGAGGAAACTAGTGAAACTTCGTACTAAGGTGATAGACGGAGGGAAATTTTTCTGAGTCAATGGTGAATGAATGGAACGAGCTTCGGGGCACATGCTGTCGAGGCGTTTGAGGTAGAACTGAATCCCAAGTTAGCAGCTATGTATCCAAGAGATGCAATAGTCACTACTGATGTCGCAACCCCGTTAGGAAAGCCCGAAGAGTAGTTGTTCTGTCGCCGTGAAAGTGAGATAAATACCATGGGAAAAACTATGACCACAAGTTTGCCCCTTTGAGTCACTGCTGTCCTGTGACAAGGAACTGAACTAAACTCTGATGTTGCGCCACACCAGGTGTGCCGGCGTGCCTTACCTTGTGTTGCCCTTTAGCGACTTCGCCATTTCAACCTCTTTACTTACTGACTTCCTATTCCCGAGGTCTTCCGCAAGTTAGGAGGGGACTCCTTTCCAACTTGCAGATTTGCGCATTTGCATCCTCCTGGAGGCAAAAATGTGCCTCCAGGGATAATATTATCCCGGCCCACTACGTGTGTAGTCATGGTAGGTCGGTTGTTAAATTGCATAATCAAGTGAAATCAGAAGTGCTTCGTCTGCATTTGGGGGCAGGAGGCGATGAAAACATGACCACAATGAAAATAAAATGGTCAGGGTCTGCGGCCTGTGCACCATCCAGCTTCCATGGACAAGTCGAAGAGGACGGCGAAGGGGCCATGGATGCTTGCGATTTACACAAATTCCGCAAGCATAGGGCACGAGTGAGCGGAGGTAAAGGTGACGATTGCTAGAGTAGAAGTCAGTCATTTCGGAAACATGGCTAGAACCTGCATAGGGCGGTAGCGGGGACGTCCAACAACGATTCTCTTCTTTCGGAGGGGACAGGGAGGACGGTAGAATCGGAAGAAGTGCTGGTGCTAATAGCAAAACAGCACCGGGCGTACGTGTGGGGACTATTGAACACCCCTAAAATACAGGCGACAGATGTTGTAGTGACCGCTGGTCCCATTGCCTTTGTTCACCGAAGTTCAGTAGCTGAGTTAGCCGAAGACAACCTCCAGGATTACCTGACGACCGTTGTAGACCAAGGCAGGAAGTCGTTTACCATGGGAGATCTTAGTGAATTTTGAGGTAGCCTTGGAAGATACTTTCGGAAAAATTATTTGCTCATACCATAGGTCCCTTTTTCAGCACGTCATCCATGCAACTCGATGGAGAACTGACCAGGCGCCATCTGTTCTTGATCTTGGTGTGACGAGGGCGCCAAATGATGCCAGTTGAATTTAACAGGACCGATAGGTGAGAGTGACTGTGGGGTAATAGTTCCAGCCACAATTCCGAGGGCTAGTGGTACCTGATAAATACGCCAGAAACCTGTCAACGTCAGGCGTGCGTAGAATAATAGGAGTGAGAATACAGGTAGAATGAATGGCGTTAAGTGAACAAAAATATGCAGAACAACAATGTTTTGGATGAGGAATCGGATAAAGGAAATAAAGGAAGCAGTAGCATGATTGAGAGGGATTAAAAACTGGCTGCCGCCATGGCGGACAAGCCGTGTTTAGAAAACTGAAGCAAAAGCAGCGGACTTCTATGAAATACAAAAGTATCAATGGATCTCGCGCTGGGTTAGGGTACCATCTGACTAGAAGTAAATTGTCGTGGGTATAGTGAGAGTTCAGAACCAAGTACCGAGAGCGTACTGAGCGACGTGCAGAGACAAATCCGAAATCGTACTACAAGTATGTTCAGTAAAGGGCAACCCTGAGGAAAGCGGCAGGAGGATTCAAGACGACCATGGTGTGCGTGCAGTTCACAACGTAATGAGAGCTGAAAGCCTCTGAATTTCTTTTAAGTAGTTAGGGGAGATCAGAGAGTCTCAGGGCAACATCACAGTAGACCCTCAAAATTCACAGAAATGGTAGATGAGGAAATCACTATAACGCAAGTAATGGAAAGACTTCAGCTTCTAGACTGGAGTCTCACGTCTTTGTAGTTGGGGTGCGAAAGGCCCGTTGACTAGCTGCCTGGAGACACTGAGGGATATGGCGGTGAACCGCAAACAGTGGCGATCGTGTTGTCATTTTCTATCAAATCAGAATGATTGAAAGAGTGCGTTTGTACAGTTAGACTATGTTTCTTATGTTGACTACGACAGCGCCTTATCTTTTCTCGCCTGCGCAAGTCCGCTCACTGTCTCTCTTGGATATTCACTCTTTTTATAAAAACATGTTAACTTGAGGAAAAGGCATTGGTCAGTGAGGCTTGTCTTGCTGTTTGATACTGAACGATGACGATGAGCTGTTAGACATCTCTGAGGTTGCTGACCCGGGCGGAATCCATCCGGCAATCATAAAGCCGCTGGACATGCTCGGAAAAGTTCTAACAAGGCTATTCAGCGCATCACTAGATTAGGGCAAACTTCCAAGGGACTGATTAGAATCTGTTGTTATTCTCATGCACGAAGGCGGCGACAGGGACATATGTGGAAACTACTGATCCATCACTCAGTCCTCGATGGTGCTCAAGTCGTTTTATAGAATCTCAGGAGGCAATAATGGGGCATCTGGAGTTCAACGAACCGCTAACCACCCACCAACACGGGTTTAAACAGAAACGGTGGTGCTTGTCAAATACGATCAGTTTATTCTATGAAGTGACTAGTTGGTTGGACAGGGGGACCGAGTCGAGGTCTGTTAATTAGACTTCCAGAAGGCCTTGGGCTCGGTAGACCAAGGACTCTTGGAGGGGAAATGGGGCATGTTGGACTGGCACCAAAAATATTGAGGTGGGTTGTGCATTGCTTGAAAGGGAGAAGCTTTCGATTTGGAATGGAAAACGGTTTGTCAAACAGAGAAACTAAATAGTGCAGTACACGAAGGATCCGTTCTAGGACCTATGCTATTCCTAGTTTACAATAACGACTTGGCAAAAACGGAAGATTCTACTTCCGCTGCTCAGTATTTTGGTTAGATCGCATCTCGGGTGCTGCATACAAGCGTGGGGAGCGCACCGAAAGAGGAATATTAGGGCATGTGAACAACCACAGTGTCGATTCCTGAGGTGGTTTGCAGTATACAGTGAGCTTCCATATGACCAGCGGCTCCAACAGCTAGGGTCCTCCTCCCTAGAAGAAAAGAGACGGAGAGCAGATCTCATAGAGGTCTTTAAAATAATGGGGAAGCGAATCAAATCCGGATATGGAGATCTGTTCAGTTAAGACAACTCGTCGCTCAAAGGTCTTGAAATGGCCATCACAAGGGAACGGGTAAAAACAAAAATAAGAAGCCATGCTCTTCAGGTACGAGTCGTAAACAGATGGAACGGTCTGCCAAGCAAAATAGTGCGCGTAAACTCGGTAGAAGATTTCAAAAATAAACTAGACAAGATGTAGAGCGCAGCACATGAAGGTAGAGAACTAGGTGAGGCTGTGCATTCGACTCACAATCCCTTTTCCGTTCTGCATAATCCCATTTAACTTCCCCAACTGCGTTTGCGAAGGAGTGATCGGGAAGCATGCGAGACCCTCATCTAATTAGACCTTTGAACATCGCGAGAAAGACTGAAGGTAACTGGACCTTCACCGATTAGAGCAACCTGAAGAAGCCGTTGGGCTTCCAATGGTCGAAGCATTGGAAGATATAAGGAGCTGGCAAGTGTAAGAAACCGGACAAACAGGCACTCCGCCCTCAATTTCTGTAACCAAACTGAATTGATCACTGCCCCAGCCCTTTCAGCTTGCAAAGACTCTAACGGTCAGCGGCAAAAATGGTTATCAGTAAGTCATAAGAGGAACGTCAACGCTAGCTCAGAACAGGCCGAAATGTTCAGTGCAGAGTTAGAGCCAGCCACATATACTACCTAGATCCACAGTAAGTTGTTGTCTACTCTTTCAATCCGACTGCCCCCATATGTGTTAACCTGCGATCACTCTCAACGCTGGTTTGGCAGACAAATTGGCTGGGCGGTAGCGACCGGTAGCAGTACGAGCGCAATCACGAACGAGCCGTAGTAACCCATATCGCTGCGCAGAAAGACTTCGTACAACAGCAACACGCTGTGTACAAAAAGTAGTACGCAAACTAACCGTCACAACGAGACTAGAACATTGACGTGGTGTGACAGCTTGCGTGCCTCCATGACCCAACAAGCTGTACAAGTTAGCTTATCTCAAGCCGAAGATCAACTCATGCTTGAAAGTAGTCTCCTGATCCGCCCACTCGGAGGTATATCTGAGTTAGCAGCTCAGTCGGAAAAACGTGTGGAAGATTGATTGATCCAAGTAGATGGGCTTCCACTCAGCCATGCTCCGCTGCCGTGCGGTCAGGTTCTTGTCAAAACCAAAGTCTTTGGTTGAGAACCCTAATCTTTCTGTTTAGCGGTTGGACTCCCTAGCAGTACTCGCCCATAAATCCGATAGAGCTGCACGCCTACAAATAACTTCATACTGCATCGGTCTTCGCGCAGGATAATCAGGACTGCGCTGCCCATTACATGGAGCGGGGTGGTTAGTGATGCGTATGCCACTGCACAGACTTCCCTCCTTTATTCAACCTGTTTCCTCCGTCTCTAACCCAATCTCTTTGCCCTTTATGCCTACCCATAGTGTCCCGACTGATCACACGCCCGATACTCGCAACAGTTCGTCGTCAAATAGTGTAGTAGGTGGTTTTCAGTCTGTTAGCTCACATTTTCTCAAGCCTC
>LUCM01005498.1:0-22740 GCA_008360955.1 Fasciolopsis buskii
AGCATAAAATGTGTGAACTTACAAACGGGTTCTTGCTTTCTACAAAACAACGGGATCCCCAGTTTGGAAGTCTGTGCAATCTTGACACACCTGCATTAAGTAGTGCAGTGACTTGAAGCATTAACACTATCGAGCATAATGCATCAACACGCGCTAATGCACCTGAATTGGATTCAGCTGTGCAAGCAACTTTTGGCAATTTGATCATTGAAAACCTAGGCAGAAAAAAAAACGATTGATTCGAAAGCGGTGAGACACACTGACGTCAGTTTATTGAGTGCGGCCACGTGACACAGAATAGGATTTCACAAGTGCGTGCGTGTGCATATATATATATATATATATATATGTGTGTGTGTGTGTGTGTGTGTGACGAGGCAAGCGCAATCTCCAGAATAATCATTACAATGCTAAAATTAGCCGATCAACATGTCACACATGCTAGATGTCGTAACCGGCTAGCGTGGTGAATCCAATGGTTTACAGTTGGTCAAGTAAAGTATCCCCGGTGTTTGGCCATCACTTCATACTCAGTTTGTCATCCTAGATTTGGTGTGCTGGAACTGCCTTCAATGTCGCTACCGTGCGTGCGTGTGGGATTTCAAAGGAGGCATCTGACACCTTACAACGGTAATAAAAGGCACCTATCTCAGTTGACACATGTTAATTATTGAACAATTCTTACTAGTACTAACTATCCATGTGAGTATGTGCGTGAGTGGTTGTGTGCATGCGTGAAGCAGATATCAAGAGGTGAAAATATTGTCATCTGTGACAGTTGTCCTCGTTTGTCCATAATACTATATTATCGGAAATCAAATTATATTGCTAATATTGAGATAATTTGTATGCCGCCACAATTGCTGATAGTCGATATACTCCGTGTGATCTGAGTCATCGGTGGTAAAAGTAGAAATTTGGGTATATTCGTTCAAAAGACGAGAGATGCTAGATAAGAGGGTTTTTTTCACCGGTTTTGGACAGACTGGGGGATGAACTCGTTTACGGTCCACCTTCGTGCATTACACGAGTAGATTTGCGGTACAAGGGAGTAAACTCATGATCAAACGACATATTGCAAAACGCGACTGTCGGGTGCTTCAAAGTATGAACCCATTTCGAGAGGGAGATTGCCAGTGAATGGGAAACGAGAATGAGAGAAGGCATTCCATAACCGGGAAGAACTAGAGTAACAGAATCCAATAAGTCAATCCTGAATGACGGACTACTGACTGCAAAGGTGATGTTAAAAAAGGATCATGGACCAGCCAGACGGCCCGGTGTTAAACCCGATCAAGTAGAGGCAGAGAAGTAGACAAAGCCTCATACTACTTGCGACAGCAATACTCTGAAATGGGATTACAGCTTCGTGCAGTAGAAGAGGACGGGTAGGCTGAAAGAAACGTTATCCACGGATTAGAAAACCAACTACGCGAGCAATGCGAGAAGCTAGCTCAGATATCAAAGGGGACCAATATAAAAAGTTTTATGTAAGCCATGTGCAGAGATAAATCTGTTGAATCACAACACAGGCGAACAGCGAATGAATGATGTTTAAGCTAAACAGAGTAAGAAGAAATGCTGAAATCACGGAGGATGTGGCAGTAGCCGTGTTCACCATCGATGTTGCAGCGACAATCAATATAAGCTTTCACAGAGAAGACAGTGCGATACGAAGGGGGACAAAGGAAGATGACATAACCGGCAAAGGAGTGGACTGGACAGGGTGCATTTGGCAGAAGTCCGTTACTAACTAAACGAAAAGGATTGGTGTTAGTTTGGAACCTTGAGGTGGATGGACATCTGCGGGAAGCGGCTGAGGTAGAACCCCACCGATCCTAACGGAGATGGTTCGGTTATTGGCAGGAGATGGCCAAGCGGACAAGGTCATAGACTTTGGACGTGAAGGTCGCGGATTCGAATCCTCCCGCTGCCGGTCAATTTCCTCACTTGGCAGTCCTCTGCTGGCCGCGGCCCCCTTCCTGAAAAATCATGTACATCGTTGCATTAATAAGGGAAGTAAAAGACAAGAGATAAAATATTAAAAAAATATTGATGTATACCACATGAGATCTGGGGAGCCCCGAAAGGTGGCAGTGAGTCCTCCTGCATAACTTGGTCAAGTGATTTTAAGATATCGACCAAAACCATATCTGTTTCGTCCTGGTTACCCAGTATTACCGAAAAGCGGCGTGAAATAAAAAAAACTAGCTCACCGGTGGAAAAGCATTGTCGAAATCCTTATTAGCGGTCTCTCAATGGTCCTGTGTATTCGAGAAATGATTCCGCAGTTAATGGTTTTGAAGCCCACGGAGATAACTGATGTTAGATACATCGGATGGCATTTATTTGAGTCACAGAAGTTGCCGTATTGTACAATAGGGTAAGTTTTTGCACGGTACCATGGTAATGAAAACAGAAAGACGGAAGATGAGCCAGAAAAGAGGGAGTAAAAAAAGAGACAAATCAAGGGTACACATGTAAAAGACAATGGACAGAATACCGCCAAAACGAAGTGGCTGGGACGCAGTCAAAAAGCGTAGCGACTAATGGATCTTCCCGGTGCCGACAAGAGGTGCAAAAGGGTGTGCGATAATACATAAGACAGTCCAGTAGAGTAGAATTACAAGAAAACAGAACATTAAAATATCGACTTTTTAGTGCGGCTCGCAGACGAGACATCCAGGAAAATTGGAAGCACAGGAATTTCGGAAGGTAGCTTCGTCAAGAGTCAGAAGTAATCAGCAATCGGCGGCGAATTAGACCAAACGCTCTGTTTTGCTCACTAAGACTTTATCGAACACATCCTGGCTTGTACAACGATGAAATGTTGATCGGATAAGCTGCATGCAACCATTTCGTTCAATCTGTTCGATCGTGAAAGTAGAACATTACAATTTGTACATAGTAGATTGTGAACACTATAGTGGACTGAACTGGATGAGGAGGTCCATGTTGACAGTCACTGATAAAGTAATCGAGTGACAAGTGGCAAAAGATCGTGTAGGTAAGTCCCAAAGTAGACAAACACCCAAGGTCAATCGGTTTTGTGTGTGATAAACGCTGGTTGATGCATGCTGATAAGCACAGCCAGTAGTTTGCGGTTTCTGTTGCGATCTAGTACCTCGAAAGATTGGGTTATGTCAACTTTGCGACTCGATGAGACCAGATGTTTTACGATCGAGAAGGCAAAGATTTTGCAACAATCTGTGAGGTCACAAGGCACTGCGTGATCGATTTTGATAACCATTTCGGCATGCACTCCGACGCTCGTTGGATCGAGTAGCAATTCGTCTCACGGCAACCACGAGTGAACTGGAGGACAGCGTATAGGACGTATAGGAAGAGCGAGTCTGCCTGGGTGACTCAGCAAGCCCAACCTTTTGGTTGTTTGTTGTACGTGCAACTGCGTTACTGGATACGTTTATCTGATGACCGATTTGAGATTTATATTTATTTGGTTAAATAAATGGCAAAATGTGCATCCAAAAACCGATGGTTTTTATTGTGAATGATTTAATGTTAGTTACACAGCTTTGTTCGTAGATGTTGCTATTGGCCAACGTTTCGACTACCGTGGATAGTCACTTTCTAAGAGCAAGTGATTATAACACTTGTCTTGACGTAGACGACTCGCAGTAGTCAAAACGTTGGCCGATTGCAGCTTCTGCGAACAAAGTTATGTAATTAGCATCATGTCATTCGCTTGCTTCTCTTCTACAGTAGACGGTTCTTCGGTTGGCTTCGGTTGGCTCCGATGCTGTGCGAAGAGATTTTCTCGTATTCGCCTTGGCTAAAATCGTCCGTTAAATGAACTCTTCTCTTTGTACGTGGTTATGGGTGCGTATTGTATAAACTGTTTAGAATAGAGTTCGAACTAATCTCCACCCAAATGCCGATGATGCGAAGCTGGAGAACTATAATTATTCTCCACCCCAAATGGATTCACGCTTGATGTTGCATCGGAACGTTTCATCCAAATGGCATTTGGAGTGTGTCCGAACTACTCGCTCGTGTCTTGTCACGGAACTATTTGAGTCACTTGTGTTCACAGACGGCAGTTTAGTTCCACCAGAGTGCATCGCTTAACATTTCACTTAGACCAGCTGCTCTGAAATCTACCAACTCCGTTGTCTTTTTAATGAAACATTGGATGACATGCTTGAACCGAGTTTCAAAAATAGCCGGCGATGGCCAAACGGATAAGTTCGTTGCGTTTGGACGACAGGGTCGCGGGTTCGAGTCCTCCCACCGCCGGTCAACTTCCCCACTTGGCAGCCCTCTGATGACCGCGGCCCCTTGCTGAAAATTGATGTGCATTGTTATTTGATTAATAAAAGGAAATAAAAGATAAAAAATAACAAAAATCAAATCATGTGCCTTCGAATTTCCGGTTCAAACGAGAAAAAATTCACGCTTTTATCTGGGCAAAATGGAAGATCACGTTTGTGGTAACATCACCACATGGTGTTTGCTAATTTTTGTTCAATTCGTTCGTATTCCCTTTTCCTCCAAACAATATGTATTATGGACTCACGAGACTTTTTGCCTGTCTGTTAAATCGTCCAACAGAAATCTGTGAAGATGACTCAATGCATCGAATCAGGGTTGTTTTTCTCGTAATGGCTCAACAATACTGATGGTATTGATTCTGTAAAGTATTGGTAAATCCAACAGACTTCATCACCCATTAATGTCGCTCGGTTTTCTAGGTCTGTGTAATAAATTGAAGGTTCTATTGGGTTATAATTTACCTCTCGTACACTTCAACACAAACTAGTGACCGAGCTGTTGTCAAAATGTGACTTAGTTGTTTATCCATGCTCACAGTCTGTTGGTTTTTAAGTCTATCACCTACTGACCTAATCTGACTATCTTGTTCTACGTTTAATACACCCGTTATGACTGTTTACTAATCTAATTTAAATTTAATCAAGAACCGAAGTATTCTGATCACACCTTAAAATATCTTGGTCCTATTGATTCTATCCTGATGCACAGACTAAGTTATTGAATCACTCAGGCGTTACGAAAAAAAACAATTTCTGATCATCCGTCAGCATGTGCAAGGTCATTTGGGAGTCCAATAACAGTCTTTTGAAAGTCACCAGTTAGGACAAAAGAAACGGGCATTTTACCGATCCATTTCATCTAGCCACCTTCCGGTTTTTCAACACACTTAGGCAACAGAGACAGACAACTGAACGTCACTCAGAGACCTAATTCGCATAAGCTATGTGGCTCTTGTTCGTCCAAGCCCTCTCACCAGATCCTTATGCAGTTAGGGCTTTCGTGTCAGCAAAAGATTAGACAAAAGTTTCACGCTTATACCATCCAGTTTTTGCAACAACAGCTACCTTCATTTCAGTAGTATCAACCGGCAAGTTCCTCATCAGCATTTGCTTACTTACGCATAATGACTGACCGTAATCCTTTGCTAGCATTTCTTAGCCTACAAATAGATGGGATAAACCTTCTACTTTGATCTCCTTCTATCAGTCAGATATTTAACGTTTAGGTTTTGTGGAGTTGATGATATTTAAGCTCGTCTGGTTATCATTGTAGACCACGTTTTTTCTACCTGGATCCTAGCAAATCACTGACAAGGCGGAGATACGGCAATCAGTTCACTGCGAATGGCACAGGATGACGGAACGGGAACAAAGGTGATTCCGGAGCGGTCCAGATTGATGATATCGGGACAGAGGTGTCTTCTAAATGCGAATTAAAATCGATGTTTGCCGTAGCTCGAGTTTACGATTTTTAGGTCTCGATTCACCAAGTTTTCGTCTAGGTGACGAACATTTTGTCATTGTCTATCATCAGGCATCGTGGATTTTCATTATTTCATACTTATGGCATGCTTATTCTCAAAATTGACTTTGACCCCTCGGAATGCCTTTATCTTGTGTGATGATTTGTGTTCTTTCGGGCTTTGACATACACCGGGTAATCTGAACTTTGCCTTTGAAAGGGGCAATGAACAAAGTTTAGCCAAAGGTTTGTCCAACTATGAATGAAAAACCTGTCTGAACGGAATGCAAAACACGGAAATCTAAAGTTGTTGCAATTATCTACAAACTGTCTAAAACCAAGCGAAGATTCATTTCAAGTTCAAAACATTTGCTCAAAAACGAAAGGTATACAAATGTCACACACAAAATTCAATCCAGGAGGTACGACAAAGTGTTTCTCGATCAAACGGGGAGAACGTTTTTCAGAGGAGCACGTCGACACGAGCAGGACAACCGAAGACACGATCCATTTTTCCTTATTCTCATGATCACGGTGGACACATTTTTTCTACTCGGATGATACTAAATTTTGGGCCCATTAGTCACAAATAATTCGAAAGAGTTTTTTAAGCTTAGAATTCGTAAAATAACTCGATCAATACACCGAACGAATTGGGTCCTGCATGCCTGCTGATAAAAAAAATTAACCCTTAAAAAATAACAGGAAAAACCAATGGGTGACACCTTAGCGGTCAGATATTTCCATCTAATATAGGTGAATTATAATTTCATATGGACGTCAATATAAAATATGAACATCGAATATCCGCAGAATCGAAGCCGATGCAACAATGACACAGTTCAGGAGGAAATAATTTTAACATCAAAGGTAAAATATCTGGAAGTCTAAATCCACGGAACCGTGCAATTACGTGACAGATTCGAGGCCAACTTGGTCAAATGTGAACACAAGTAAATTTGTTTTATAAATCTAAGACACTACAACCACGAACGGCTACTCAAAGACGAGATCATCTTGGCTGAAGAGAGAGGGGAGCGGAACTATCAAGTCCTGCGCTAAGATATTTTGAAGATGCAAAAGCCTAATGATAAGTCCACAATGAGGTACAGTCTGGTCGATACGTCGCATGGACAACCGTCTGTGCCCGTGTTATGCCAGCCCGTTATTGATAGAACAAACTATGTTGGATCATTGTTCCGTTTGTCGATCGATAGACTATATTTCGTCTGTCTAACTGATCTGATGAGTTCATGTGTCCCATAGACTTCATCTTTGGGACTGGAGCCCAACGAACTATCTTTTTTGATGTCATCTTTTTAGTCGGTAGTTAAGATAGGTGCACGACAATCCGAAAAACTCCCGTTTGAGTTAACCACGGTTCATTAAAAATCAACCACAAAAATATACGAATTTCAATAAACTTCAGTAGTTTCTATTCAACGGCCCGACCCAACTAAAAAGCCGTTCAAATCAGACGAGCTGCCAATGCGAATGACAAAAAGGACGTCCAAGTCGAACAGACCGAACAATTCCAAAAAGGTTAGCATAAGCCTATGTAAGCCAACATCATTCACGTATATCGAATAGTGCGACCTAAAAAGAGGAACCCGGACTTCAAACTGACCGGAGCGAGAGATTGCATGCAAATGGTCGTTCGTGTTAGCGGCAGAATGAATTTCAAACAAGCAGCTCAGTGGTTTGGTTCGACGCGATAAGCCGAGGGTCCGACATGGGTGAGCCATAAATGTGAGTCGTGCGGACGATGCAGGGCATAAATTACACTTAGCTAGTTAACAAATAGCGAAATCCATGTCCCAAGTGTAAACTAAGACGACGATGGGTGGGGAATGCCGATTTGGGCACCACTCGCGTGATTCAAACTTTATTCAATTGGGTAATTACATCGATTTTAGATTCAAAAGCGATAAACAAATATTGTCAAATAATTGTTCCACGTCATCGTCTGCAGAACACGAAAACATTGTTTCATCCACGTAAGTTTTACACATCCAGTGAACAGAACTAATCGGTGGAAGAAAAACAGACTTGATTTTCAGTGATGACGCAACGATTTTGTTTATTTAGCACTTCAGATTTTATTGTTTACTCTCTTAGGTTTATTGGGAATACTGAAAGGCGTTCAAAGAGAAAAACATATATATCAATCGTAGCTGAACTTCATCAGGAGAGATTTTTAAAGTGGAATTTTCTGATGTGCTCATAGTTGAAAACAAGTTGCGAACTGCCAGTTCGGATTTAGTTATTTATTTGTCGGTGCCGACTGATACGCCTACTGGGCTTTGGTTCACGCGGGTTTTACTCCCTTGGCGCCGTCCATTGCCGATTGCGGCGTGCGCGAATCCCATCACGGAGCTCGGTTCCGCAGTCAGCATATTACAAACCACTGTGAAAAACTGCTTCTATTGCAAAGCAGCCCAGTGACCGAGTTTTCAAACATCGAAGGATAAAAATGTGCTCCCGGGGCAAATTTTGTTCACTCGTCCAGATACTACTTACAATTTCTATATATGCATATGTATATTCCAGGGAATTCTGCCCTCGTTCCTAAGGCTGGCTGAGCTCAATTGACAAAGAATTACCAACAGACCACAGTTGTAGTTCCTTTGTGGACTCTTCGACGAACAGCTTTTGTGTACACTCCTGACGCTACAAATTCGATTCTGGTGGAACATACCAGAAGGATGTTTGGACAAGAGAGTACCGGGTACGCCTACCTGACGAGTGACAATAACCGCGAAACCGGTCGTGTGCTCCCGGGCAAATTTTGTTTGCTCGTCTAGATACTACTTACAATTTCTATATATGCACATATATATCCCACTTGAAAATAAGCAATATGCCTGTGGAACAACTTCGAAAATCTGCTTGGTAATGTAGCTTAAAAGGGACACGCAGTTAAGAGGATGAACCAAACTCGTCTGAATTTTTCTGTTTTAGAGCGAACGGTCTAGAAGATTTTCCGACTTTTAAAGGCAATTTGTTTAGCAGCATTCTAATCCTGCAAGGAAGTCACGCAATAATTCGGGACGGTATCCTGAAATTTGAGCCCCTCGTCATCCAGTGTCAACGGTGTCTTCATTATATTCGTGAGCTAGAGCATAACCAAAGCGCAGTTTTGCTTGTTTCACCGTTGATCGGTATGTGCCCCGAAGGCACGGGAAGCTGCATTTTTTGTGTTTTATCTTTTACTTCTCCTAAATAATGAAACAAAAATCTACGTCGTTTTTCAGGAAGTGAATGACGGCCAACAGAGGGTTGTCAAGCGGGGAAATTGACCGGCGGTGGGATAATTCGAACCTGTGACCTTTCACGTCCCCAAACGCCCACGACCTCATCCACCTAGGCCCACTCTGGCCAATAGGCAAAAGTAAATTGTCGAAGCCATCTGGTGTATGGATCCCCACAGCCAAATGGTACCTATCAGCACCAAATATACGATTACTTACATCTTGATTACGCAGCGAAGTTTTTTTCTCCGAGACTGAAACATTGCCTTGGAGATATCACTGACTCGATACACACAGCCCAGCCTAACTTGAACGGTGTCACAAAAGTAGAATGGTCCCACAAATACCGCAGTGTTGTATTGCCTTACTCTGCCAGAGAGCCAGATTTCATGGCCAAGTCACAGTAACTGCGCATTCGCAAAAATGTATTCTGGCTAACGCTTATTCGTTTTCGTATTACCACAAAATAAACTTCAGAAATAATCAAACGGTTGAAATAAAAAGAAAGCCAGCTACCACAACTCGACCATTACAAACGGCCAGTGCATGTTCAGACTTTTGCCAGTCGTAGAAAAAATTCCTGTCATTTAGGTGCGCACACACAGTTCATACACAGCAAAAAGACCAAGAAATTCAGACGGATTTGAATAGCTTATTCTATTTCTTGTAAAAATAATATCTGGACTAGTGGATTGGTAAAAGCAAATCAAATCAGTCGTCTGCTAGGTTCGACGAAGCATTGTAAAAACTATCCCATAAAGACAATGGCACCCTCTACTCCGTTCACTGGGGAGAACGTAGTTCAGAACTGAGAACAAATACACTCGTGATACGTACACAGTGATTCTGTAGGATTTGCATCGATGGGCCGCGAGCTTACGCCCGATCGATCACCGTTCTTTCTACTCCGTTTCGATTCATCCGACAATGCTCACGGTTTGTACCTGACCTCGTATCCGGTGTTTACCTCGCTTTCCACTGGTAGTTTACCGCCTGCCTGTGCACCGTACAAATTAGCTCAAAATACACTTTCGTATTTGCTATTTACTTGTGCGTTCAACCTCGGACACTATTTACACTGTCAGCTGCCTCCAACGAGGTGTGTTTTCATGTTGCCATCTATCGTTGCCTGTCAATCATCACAGCGCAGTCTCACAGTTAGCCTCCTTGAGAAACTAACGCAAATGTCTTATAGAGTATACCAGCATCTGTAAGATTTTCGTAGCGAGTTGATTACGATGGTAATTTGCCAATGGACCATTGATTTCTTCCTCGGAGAAAACTGGTACCTATGACAACGTCAAATCTATAAGTAAATATGAAGAGAAATGATCAAAGTCTTCCGCTTACAGACGCCGGGTTGATCGGACGATTGACAGAAATTGGAATCTTTCGATAATTTCGATCTTATCCCACTCGAAAAGCGTGACTGATAAAAGAAATCCCAAATTTTCCTTACGATTAGTCATTTGTTGTTGGTTCTGTGTCCAATATGCGATGACATTTTCAATAAGAAAACGTAACTGTTGAGACTTGAATTTCTCAGAGCTAGCTGATGACGTGGACTGTTTTTGCGCCCGCTGTCTGATAGATTGCGCCGACCAGTTCCTTCGTGTTGTCTCAGAACGTGCCGGCTTGCTTGCTAGAACAAAAACTTTAGATAGCTTAGTTTTGACATGTGATGTGAAAACATCACAAAACTGATACCGACAAAGTTATCGGGACCATCAATTCGGACTTAAATCGGGTGTGTAAAAAGTTTCTCGATACAAACAAAACACGTGATCCACGTTCTGGTATTCAGAAAAGAGCAATGTGAAATGGTGATAGAAATTTTTGCACTTCGCATATAGTGAAGATTTAGCGTCGAACTTCGAACTCGTTCAACAACGCTCACCTTCTTGTTTGAGACTTTTAGACTTCTAAATACAGTCCACGGGGCCTTTTGAAGGAATATTTCACATTTACCTCAATAATGTTGAGGGAGCCAGACATGTCTAATGAGTTACAACACGGAATCACTGTTTCCATGACAGCTGGTGTTCACGTGACCAGAACTTCTTCCGAGTCTTTTTTTCTAACCGCTTGTGTTCACGCTGGGCGGACTGTTGCAGAAATTTAGCGGAGACCCACATGTGTAATATATGCGATTAAGAATACCAACGTACTTGGTACACACTTTATTAGTGCGTAGATAAGCTAATTATTCAACTGATTAGTCATCCGGATGACAGAAGAGTGCGATAAATCAGTGTGCAAATCACCTGATACATTTCACTACAGCTTCGTTGTAGCCTGAGTGTACAACCAACCAATCGGAACCGCAGCAATTTGCGGCCGAGAAAGTCAAACACTTCAAACGGCACTGTCCCAAAACCATGCCACTAGCTATGATCTCTCGTGTTTGGCATAATAGCACATCGTTTGTACATACAAATCGAACGTACTGCCCAACTGTATTGGTCTTCTGGTTATCTTCAGTTGTGTCGTTTGAGTTCGGTTCAGTCCAGTAAATACTGCAAGCCCGTACGTGCACATTATCCCAATTGCTCAAATTCCGTGGTAGTATTTCAACTGTCAAAACCGCGAACGGTTGGGTGCATTCAGTATGCACTATCGGCTCAAGCCATATAATGCCAAAAGCTGTACAACAAAATGCCTTGCAGTACGAGTAATGACAAGCCCGTACCAGCCTCGGACGACGCGCTCTGGGTCAAATGACATGGTCGGCACAGCTTTCCAGTGGCATGCAATTTCGAACAACTATTTCAAATCGTGACAGCCCACGAAAAGGAAACGCAAACTTTGCACCACGCTCATGGGCGCAAAGATATCCCACCAATGGTGTTGGTGTCTTGTTAGTGTATATCCAAAATTCTTACCCCGCCTGAGGTTGCGTTTATTCCAGTACCTTTTGGCGATTCGTATTTGCGCGCTCTCACGACTGGCCACGGCTAAAGACAAGGTTTCGACAGAAAAATACTATGGAATGTCAGAGGTGAAGAGACAGGTGTTGTACTGATCACTATCGATGGTAACACTGGAAGTCACGATGTTTGGCTTTAAAAGCAACTGTGATACAGGCTATCTTCAGCCGTAATTGGCGCCACTCTGCGTAAACTAGTTCATATTTTCCGACAAATCTATGGATTTCTGAAACCGTTATAATTTTCCTGAATTCCATAGGATCGATGATACTCCATATAACCTCCAGCGCCAGCCTCACGTACTCACTTGTTATGGGCGTTGAGGAGATTGTTACCATTTTGTCACTAACTTACTCAAGGTCAATAAGATTTGTCAGAAAAAGCAGTCACGGATGAGAATAAAACTCTTTTTTTTGTTCATAATAGTGTATGAGTAGGTAAACTTAGCTTCGCTGACATAGAACGTGCTTCGACCAGTACACCGGAGATGCTGCATTCCGTAATCCGTGTATGCAATCATAGTAGGTCAAGCCGATGAGTTGTATCATATGTTTCATTCACGAGACCTCAACAGAAGGTCATATCCAAAGCCTTCGTCGTGCTTAGGCTACCTGCAGATAAGTCATCTATTAATAGGGGTCGATTGCTGTGTGCTAGCGGCCCCTGGCCTTGCAAATCAGTGACGGATAGATGCAACATCATGTGGTGAAGTTCAACAAACCGTTCAGAGCCTGCACGGTAGCGTAATGGCTAAGGCGTTCGACTCAGAATCGTTCGTCCCGGGTTCGCGTCCCAGTACGGGCGCGGTGGACATGCACTGCTGATGATGATTCCTAACAAGCTGGATGAAACAGCTGTACAGTGCTTCCATGGTTTCTTTATGGTGAGTTGAGCGATGATATCACATGGTGAATTATTTCATGAAAGCATTCAATCTCCTACTCCTGCCACTACTACTACCACTACTACTACTTCTATCAGCACATAGTATATTGCTGTTGAGAATCAGCGCCAATACAGATTCGGCGATCCATAGCTGAGATGCAAAACTTTAGTGAATTCAACACCATGTATCTTACGTTAACTGAACAGATTCCTAACCGTACCGTACGTACATGTGGTGAGTTTATGCGCAACGCACGTGATGCAGTTCATTACAACTTTACCAGGGCCTACGTAGAAAGGCAACCAATGGAAACCGTGACGAAAAGCTGTCATTATTGTTGAATCATGCTGAATAGTTATCTGTAGGTGGGTCAGTCTTAGATAAGCTGTCACTTGCGGGAACAAACTCACTTAAAGCCTCCTCTGATTTGGTTCCCACCAACAGAGAAACTATACATGAGATTTTAGTCGAAATAACGCGGCTAGTTACTTTCAGTTTTCTGCTCTGAACTATTGATTTTCTATATATGGTATACTCCCTATTCTTTTGTGTTTGCCGACTGCCGTACTGATATTTTGGAACGCCAACAGCTTATTCACTAGTATAAAACAAAGACAATTTCATTCTTCAGGTGTTTTGTGGTAGCACGAAGAACATGTGGTTATACAAATTGACAAATCTGCCTATGCACTAGATAGCTTAAATTCCGTCGGATATGATGGCCCGAAACGTTGTCGGTTGGAAATTGTTCGGTTTGGAACGGAAACCAGGGATCCATCTGGTTAGCTGTGAATTCCCGAAAATTATGCGTCATTTAAATCGTTCCAACCCAATACGATGTTTTTTGCATTGCGATTTGACTTACCTAGTTGTCACTTTGTTCCCTTGGAAAAATAATTGGTCACTTGGTTCACGATCGTTTACGGGACACAAACAAATCGATAACTTGTGAACCACGGAGTCAAAAAGAATTTCTGTTTTTTTCAAATGTTTTCTTTCTTGTGTGCTGTAAGTTCTGACATAAATGGCACACAGATGGTGACCCGTATTACGGCTAGTAGATTGTGATTCAGTTTAACCTCGCGTTTTGTTTGTTTTTTGCATTTTTTAAAGTCTATAACTTGTATTTCAACTTCTACTGATTACCTTTATAAAACACGTTGATCAGATTTTTCAGTTTTCACATAAAAGTCACGATTTGATACGCGGTCGTGGCCAAGCGGATGGACTTGAAGGTCACGGGTTCAAATCATCCCACTGCCGGTCAACTTCTCCACTTGGAAGCCTTCTGTTGGCCGCGACCCCTTCCTGAACAATGATGTACATTGTTGTCTCGTTAATAAAGGAAGTAAAACGATAAAAGATCAAATGACCCTAAGTCAGCTGGACTGGAAGATCGGTGGGACGAAATGGTGACACACGAAGAGTCTCTATCAGACGAACGATCCAACAAAGTTCCCATTAGACTTGTTTTCCGCCTGACCGCCGAGATGAGCTTGGTTTCTGCGTAAGTTGTAAACCGTATCAAACACCACGGACGATTGCAAATACGACCGAACGCGTCCGATTTCTGGATAAAATAATTCTAATTTTGACGGCTTTGATTTTCGTTTGCTTGACCGTGAATCGAGTGATTTTGTTATCGTGCTTCTCTTATATTCATTAAACCGTATCAACATGCAGTGCCTAGTTAATAAACCCCGGGGGTACTGTATTAGCTTTTTGATCCCTGTTAGAAGTCAATGGCGGTAGACATCTATTGCGAGCAAACGGGTTGGCAAACTCAGGCCGAACGATTGCAAGTCCAACCATGTGGTGATCGGGACAGGCTGCATTGAACTTCATCACGTGACAGAATACCTACAACTCAAAGATGTGCACGGTCAAAAGCTTGCGATACAGAGTAATCTGTAGGACGACAGACAGTTTCCAACTGTGAAGATTTTGATCACTTAATCATTATGAGTAATACAAGATCAGATGGTGCACAGATCATTTGCCCTGCGGTGAACACGCTCAATGCTCAACGCTCAACAGATCCACCAAGTAACACGAATTAGTTTACCAAACGAATAGAAGGAGAACACAGCGACAAATAACGCAATAAAAGTAAAAAAATGGCCTGGGATTTGAAGTTATGCGGTGGAGGAAATTCCCGGTTACCTGGATCAATATCAGGACGAATGAAAGTAAAAAAATCCACTTTGGATTGAATCTGAACCTCCGTGAACCTCGATAACTGGGCTATTTATTCTTTCCATGCACGTGACTGATTCCTGCGCCATTCTGGTATGTTCTGTTCGTGCACTAAAACGTTTAGGGATACTGGTTATTGATCTAATGCGAACAAATTGTGCTTGCAAAAATAACGGTCGTACAAGTTTGCCAGAAATTGGACTGTACTAGATTAGCAGTAGGCAAATTGTGTCAGGATGAGAGGACAAAACTAGCTCCCGTAACTGATTGTCATCATCCTCTTATCAACCCAGTTTTATGCCATGTTTGCTCTTGTCCAAAAATAGAAATCGCTAATGAAGTCGACGGATTCCAGTCGTTCGAAGTTCACCGATCATATCTACAAGGTCTATTGTTAAAATTGATCCATATTCCGGACGTATTGTGCGCGTCTACCTCGTAGGTGAATGCTATTTTTATCAGACAGTCTCAACTGCGCATATTAGCAGGACAACTGTGTAACAGCAAACGTATGGGTTTTTTTCTGTTTTCATTTTTGCCTGAGTTCAGTTGTAATCCCTTCTTTTGAACGAAGCTGGGATAAGACTAGTGAAAAAAGAACAAACGCAAATGGGATGGCCAGCTTCACAACTCGAAAACTGTTTCTCGTGGCAATTATCTCCTTGGGATCATCAAATGACACTCTTGCGCAGCGCAGGAAACCCGACTGGAGATTCTCTCCGGGTATAACATTCCCATATACATTTCTGATGCGTCGGAGAAATCGAGCCAGGGATTTGCCAAATCATGAGAAACGACAGTCACTGGTTACCGTGTAGTAGGTTCAACTGATCCCTACTCATAACGACTGACCTACTTTAAATACTTGTCAACATTTCCTTGACTGGTAACTCAATCATCACTAGAAGACAATAACAGAACCAAATGCGGAACATGGATTTCATTCCCTGATTCGTTATGTCCTCATCGCTTACGTCATGTCGTTTTTTTTTCCAACTAAATGGTTGTGCGACTTAGGTCCGGTTAACGTGTCATCCGAACTATCGGATCCGTGTTGGACATAGTTTGTGGGCAATTATTTTGTTTGGCGTTTTTTTTTTCTTCGGACCTGGTCATGTGGTCGATTTTACGCTGTTCAATTCCGTACAAACAATTGTCGCATAAAAAAATTCATTCCCCGCCGCATCTGACAACAGCCATGTGGTCCGAATCGAAAAAGTTCCGTAATTTAGTACGATGTCATCACTGGTTCCTGATGTCCGAAGTTCATTCGCGAACACGGAAATTTATAACCGTTTGATCACACAAACCAGTGATCGATTCACCGCTTATTTAAAATTTAAAACAAAACAAGAAAATATGATAACAATGTTTTCGTTGGAAAGGATTTCTAAACTTTTGTTTCCACAAACTCGGTTTCTACCAGTTCGCAAAAAAAACAGACAAAAAGTTAACCGTAAAAGTAATAATAATGGAAAATTTATATTTCGGTTTCCGTGAACCGGATCTCAACTAAGTTTCAGCCGCGCCTTCAACATCCATGTCACGTGATACCAATTCACCAGTGCACTTAGGACCGCACACTTTTCACAATTACGTTGATCGGCTGGTGTGGTGTTGGCAGCCCGGCCATTTTATACCTTACCTATAGGGCTAATGAAACGTGTTGTTTTCTTTTCTATGATACCAGCAACATGATATTGTTCGATTAGCGACAAATGTGCTGTCAATTTCAAATTGTCGAACCTCTTGCTCATGTTTACTTCGACGCAGTTCAAGTCCATGAGCGGTTCCAATAACTATCCGTGGAGATGTTCGATTAAACTTATTCTATTTGATTGCCACGAGTGGGAATTCACGATGTGCTAAGAACAACATGTTTTCTGTGCCCGTTAGAGAAGTTCGGGAAGCACAGATGTGTTGTTCATTTGATCAAATCAATATTTCGTCCGTCATACGATTAACCCTCCGAGGTGATTTGTCATACTGATGCAATTTAGCTTAGTTATGTTTTAATGGTAAAGTGAAAAGCCAGAGAAACAAATTAAAACTCGGGACAGTCAAAGTGAAATGATTATTCTGATTTAGGTTCATCGTACAAAGAATCAGGATATTGATTCAAAGGTACATCGAGCAATGTGTCAGACTACAGGTTTTTTCTCTTTTCGAGTATTCTTGGAGAGAGAAGGAGGATAGTAGAAGCTTGCCACGTTATTGGAAATCGGAGAGAAAATTTCAAGTATTACTAGATTACTTCTTGTTTTAATTCTGTCGAATACATAACAAGTAGTTCAATATGTCGATTAAAATGTGCCAGTGTCAATAGCCAGGTACACGATGAAACAATGCATAGAAATGTGAATCAAAGCAGCATCGATCTTTCCGATTAATGGTGCTTGCTGTTTGCGTCAGACGAATCGCAAGTATTGGCGATCGAAAATTTCGGTTTGTTGCGCCCTCGTGGGAATTGGGCAATTTACTTTTGCGATTTTATCGATCAAAAAGTCCAACAGGAGTAAGTTAATTGCGGATCTTAGCTGTTGTGCGATGGATTCAAGTGATTAGAAAAATGTGTATGTTGCCTTTTCGAGAGAAAGTTTCATGTCAACTAACACTGTCTAGGCCCCACCTGCATCTTTTCGTTCCCTGTCAGCTCGTAATCCGGGTTATTAGGTTGATTTGACATCTTGTAACCGTAACTGTCAAAATAACTGTGCCTATAGCCGACACATAATCCGTTCGCAAACAAGGAGGTTGATCAAAATGTCAGTTCAACCCGGTTGTAGGGAGAATAAAATAAACGGAACGAAATAACATCAAGCACGAACGAGGAATTAATTACACACTCGAAATTATACCGAATGCGCTTAGATTAGACGTGAAATACAATTTACTATTCTGGAAATATATTCGATAGATGTGCTAATGCTACAAAACACATTAGCAATTGGTGATTCATAGTCCACGCATTTGAGAAAGGTGTAAAAAGTCACGTGGCACTCGGATATCTTGAAAGGGTTTATAAGTTATCGTTTATAAAATCCGGTTATTTATATCCATTAAGTAGAATTAGTCGAGCCAAGTGCTTTCCTGCTCACCTTCATAACCTAACGTCACAGGATACCCGATCTGGTGCGCACGTACAAGCAAAAACTGATCTAGTCTTCTGGAAGCAGCGAATATGTACATACATGAAAGTAAATTGATTGGAACTCAGCTACCGTGAATCATCGGCCGCATGGTCTGAATCTCACCGAGCTGTTCCGCAAACATGCCGCATTCACAACAGATGGATTATTGGCTAATTGTCATACAGGCAAACGTTATAGACAAACATCTAGTCAGATGCACATTGAGGTCTGATAGTGTCTTCCTTTAAGCACGAAGAAAAAAAGGAAAATGACCGAATTCTTTGCGTCATGACACCGTTTTGAAAATACCAGGCGGGAGTGTTGAATTGGATTGGTTCTTTGTAACTTTGAACATTAGAGGTTAGAATCACATAGCCACCGGTCACGTGTTGTGAATGATAATTCGATATCGTTGACGGTTAACCAGGCTCGACTTAGGGAGACATGTGCATCAAAGCTACTCACGTTTTCCAATTTAAGCCTGGAGGCTGAACAGCCTGAAAGCAATAAGGCCTAATGACAACGCCGCACAATTCCACAGAACTCATGCTACAAGCATTTGATGAGGGTGACATTTCCCGAGTAATAGTCGATCGATTTGCCATTAACACGAAATATCAGATTGTTTAAAAGTACTACTCCAAAGCTTTCAGTAATACATTGGGTCACGAAAATGACGGAACAATTCAGGACCATCGCCAAAAGTTGTAATTCATACGTGTTTTATATAGGCAATCACATCGCAATGTATAAAAACATGTCCATTGTTCTTTCTTGAATCTGGAAGCCTTTTCCATTGAATCGAAAATCAACTTCACATCGTGAGAAAAGACTGCCCAAAAGCTGATGGGAGAAAAATTCGACAAGAAAAAAATCAAGTTTCCTCACCCTCGCAATCCATCACGAACCAGTAGTATGTGTATTGTATGCATACAAATTACAAAATCATTTTTGAGTAACTGCTTGACCAGTGAGATACAGCCAACAATTAGTCAGATCGCGAATGAACGGATTCAAGCCTTGATAAATCGGGACCCACGTCAGAAACTCAAGCCTTAACTTGATAGCACTGAACCATTGATTACTGGTCGTATGACTGTGCCAATTTGTAATTATATAGTTGATCGTTAACAACGTATGAACCATGTGCATTCAAGCAGAGCCGAAAACAGTCAACAATCCAAACTGAACAAACTGGGCGACATAGAAACAATCAGCTTAAGGTAAACCGGTCGCCTAGCCAAACGGACTCGACACAACATTGTGCAATGATTTTGGACACTTCAGACAGGCCGGAGACAGATGAAGCGAGTCAGTCACGAGGGATGGCTTTGTAAGTTGCCAATATTTGTGGCTCTCGTGGAGCAGTTGATTACACAAGCATATCCTAAAGTTGCCAGTCCTTTTGATTAATCAATACAATATTGATCCCAGTTGAGTTCAGAATCATGCACAGTTCGGTGGTTTACGTCTTAAACTCGATTATAATTAGGAAATCAGAAGTTTGGCCTGATAGACCTTTGATTTAAATACTATTAATCGATTGATTCTGTCTCGGTACAGAATACACTTTCCGTATATTGCATACCCAAAGTACCGTCTGCTTTATTACATTTTTAAAGAAATTTGATTGGTAAAATTCACAAGGCGTAACTGATTGTTACCGACAGGGAATCCACTTGTTAAATTCATGCTTCACATTTCGTACAAAAACGGCCAGTTGTTAAATGCTTAAATTTCAACACGGGCCAATTGTAATTTCTTTGTCTGCTAAAAAACTTTGAAATAATACCTGTACAAAAAGACACGTCGATCATTCTACCTGTCAGATACAAAATTCGGGCTTCAAGCCGCGCTATTTCTCACAAACAGGAAATAAGAATGTTCTCTACATTCCAAGTACCGGTACATCTACTCGGAATTTGTACCAGTCTGACTGAATTTGAAAACCTAGAAGGAACTACGGTGAAGTAGACGGCACTCGACGACGGGTGGAAACTGGAAGCCTGTAATTTTAAATCATAGTTGAGATATTTATGGCTCTCCTAAATTATGGTTATTGTCTTTTAACGAAATAGTGGAACGTGACACACAATAACGAATTCTTTAATCTTTTGAGCAGTTTCAGTGGATTTCGGTGAATATCTACATCTTCGACTGGTCGCAAGACAATGTTTAGTGAAAAAAGCCTCGCACGCCGACAAGATCGAAATTTTTTCGTCCCATAAAATTCGAAGAACTATGACAACTGAAATTGTACTTACAAGTTACTGGTCCAAAGGGTGCGAGGGTTGTTCGATGCTCCCACCTAACTGGCTAGATTATAAGGCGTTCCATTCTCCTTTGAATTCATGCTGCCATTATCATGTGAAACCAGCCAAGAACCGTCACACCCCAACTCAATGGTCGTTTCACATCAGCAGTTATGGCATTTTAGATGTATACAAGGGGTAATAAACAGGCGAGTCAAATCAGCAGCATACATGCAAGCTAACATGTAGATATATAGCCAAGCTTAGCAACGTGGCACCATGTTTCGGCCTCAGCTCTAGGACCATTATCAGTTATCAAAGTCTTTCATCATTACGGTAAACGATGCAGTTGAATCAGACAAAAAGTGCGTCCCGTCTCTTTCCCGTTTTCATACCGATTAGCGTAAAAATGCCACAGCAGTTCCACTAATCTATCCGTTTTCTTTTTTTCTGAAACAGATCTGATGTCAGGGATGAGATCCGGTACAGAAAACTGTTCATGTCATGTGGCTTGCAGACAGATAGTTAAATTTCAGCTTCCAGGCTTCTGCTCGTCTCGACCCCTAAACGAAGCATTTCGTGAGCGAGTCACAACACACATTCCGCAATCGTTTGGGAGTTCAAGCTGTCGAATTAAATCACTGCACACAAAGCCTTTTTCCGCAAACTCGTGCCTTCTTTTCTCTGGTAAATTGGTTGATGCGTTTTTAGTGTTGTTGACGAGAAATTATTGGTAGTTCATTTACAATCCAATAAACATAGCGATTTTATTTATTTTATTATTTCTTAAAATCCGAGTAAATACAATACGACAACCTGGATCATGACCATTCCCAGATTGGTTCAGTTTATCGTTTTCCATTCACTTAGGCAATCGGGCTTTCCCCACCCCTTCCTAGATGCTTTTGACATGCGTTCATGTGGTGCTATTTGACGTTGTTGCTTGTACCTCTTGCAATCAAGCGATGTCAATCGGTTTGACAACTTCGCACAATTACCTGACCAGTAATTGTAGCCTCTCTCGAAAAGAAACGTATCACAAACGCGAGTGAACTGAGACAAATACGCATTAGTGATGTCATGTTAGCAGATCGATGATAGTGGACTTGGTGAAAAAATTTACCATGGCATTTGGTGTATTCAGAGGCATAGACGAACAACCAGTCCTAGTCCTGTGTACTCCCCGTAGGATTCTGAGTGAAATCAATCTTTTTTTCACTCTCGTGCGCATGTGTGCATGCGTGCGTGCGTGTGTGTACGCCCATGAAACGAACAATTTTGTGCTTCATTGCTCAAGCAATCGTGTGTTCTTCTTGCACGGCGAATAAGTCTGATTATCCTAGTTCGACACGGATAAACGAGCAAGCTACGTGGCAGGATTTTGTCAATGAAATCACGTTTGTTATTGAAACAAAACAAAATTTGTTTGCAACTTCACGACCCAGGCGTGAATAGATTTAGGATTATTTTTTCCATCTTCTCGATATTTGTTATCAGCCTCTCCAAATTCCCCGTTTTAGTTGCGCACGTTTTTAAGAAGTCATGCACGTGGAACAACGTTGCCATACCCACAGAACAAATTGTCTCATCAAGGTGCCTTGAATTTCGGGCTTTGCTCTCCCGCATCGTCTGAGATGATTACCCTGCTGTTGTAAATTCGGATCGCACGAAATGTTTATTCGTATTGAGCCCATATTCAGCGGCATATTAGAGTACATCAAAGTACAGTCTTATGCCAGTACAATCTAGTGCATAAACATTTGTGGCTCCTACCCGCACTCCAAAAACTCGGGATGAAATAAGCCACACCTAATTGGTTTGTTGGTTTGGAAGCCCTGACGTGCGTTGGATGCAGGACGCGTTCTGTGTGGGAAATGGTACGATTTTGGACTCCTCGCCGGTTTTTGTAGACACGGTCTCATGGCAACATAGCCATTAGTTGAAACAATATTTTAACCATGGCTAACGAACTGCACCGTGGCACTTTGTTTGTTCTTCTTCACCTGCATCATTGTTGTTACCGCAATTCATGCTTTCCCCAGATACCCTGGACGTTTAGGTTCAGTCGTACTCACGGACAATTATAGCCTTGCATACATTCATTCGATTGGATAAACAATTTAAACTAATCACTTTCCACAACAGTCAGGCCGATACAGACTTCCGAATTTGTATAATGTCAAAGGCTTATTGTTTTGCCGCTCAAAGCTTAATTCTCATCAAATCATCATCGTCATCATCATCATCAGCGTTTAGTGTTAAACATCAAGGCAAGCCTCAATGACCGATACCTTTCCCCAGAGTTACACGTTCACATAAAAAGAGTGAATATCCAACGGGAAC
>LUCM01005500.1:5936-27751 GCA_008360955.1 Fasciolopsis buskii
GACTACGATCGTAGGGCGGCGGTGTGTGTGTGTGTGGCGCGTTTTCTATTTTTTAGCGCAGTGGGACTACAAGTGAAGTCGCGCCAGCGCATTTTTCAGTGGTATCCAGCTGCAGTTTAACACAGTGGGCTTAAGTAAATCGTAACGCGGTTGCCTCCAGCCCTTATACGCAATGGCTGCTTTTGGGACTGGATTAAATGAAGCACCTGACCTGGACACTACCAGGATACGGTTACTAAACAAACCATCTTGCCGTACTTCAAGAGTACCTTAGAAATGTATTGTAGGTTGCTCACGTCCCATTGTATCGAAAACGAAATAACCAACAGGAGACGGAAGTCTAGTCACTATCTTCTATCGGATTGACTGCAAGAACGATGAGAAGCACCACATTAGACAAACCGGAAGAAAACTTGCAGCACGGGTTCATAATGTGCGATTGTCGACAAAATGCACGGGACACTCTCCTCAGTATCGGTTCGTGAAAGTTGTGAAGAATACACGTACAACTGTGAAAGCACCCAAGTCCCTGACCAGGACGGAACAAAGCGTTGGGGAATTTTTCTCGAAGCTTAGTATTCCTTAAAAGAATAAATGAACAGACGCATCGACCTGGGTCACATTTTTTTGCATTTTTTTCGACTGGTGCTTTACTCGGATTGGTCGATTTCCGTAACTGTTCAACGGATAGGTCTGAATTAAACTGTTTTATAGAACCTCTACAGATGGTCTTTCTGTCTCACTGTTACCAATCTTAAGTTCGCTGCATAAAACGTTGTTGGTTAACAATCTAATAGAAGGCCTATGTTCGCTGTGTTCGCATTTCACACTCGCGGTAGATGCGGCAACGAAGATTATCACTGTTATTCATCAAAGAATGTACTTGCCGTCCGTTTTATCAGTTGTATTCATTTCCAACGTCAATTGTTTTTAAATTTGTTGATGTTACTTAAGGGTCGTTGTTCGTATGTAAACATGAGTGTGTTGTTTGCGCGGTATAATAGGATATGAGCAGTGAAGATTGGAATATTAGGCTCAGGTAAAATGTAGACAGTGCATCACGATCGTTGTGACAATCACCTTTCATTCGTTTACCTTGTGGTCAGGAAACCTTACACACGCCAAGTAGCCAGATTCTGTAGATCATGTCCAAAAGCCTTCGTCGTACTTAGTGAGGTGGTCTATTAGTGGCGGTCGATCAGTGTGCGCTAGCGGCCCGCGGCCGTGCAGCATCATGTGGTGTAGTTTAACAAACCGTTGAGAGCCTGCCCTGTAGCGAAATGACTGGGGCGTTCGTGCCGAGTTCGCGGCCTTAGTTCGGAAGCGTTGAATATGCAATGCTGATGATTCCTAACAAGAAACAACTGTACAGTGTTTTCATGGTTTCTTAATGGTGAGTTGGGCGGTGATATCACATGGTGAGTTATTTCGTGAATACGGAAAGTGGACAGAATTTGTCCGCGGGCAGAAACGTCACTTTGATAATAGACGGCAAATCGCTGTCTCCTTGCTCGTTGACACATCTTGCCTAGTGAGGATGTATAGCATTCTATGTCCTCCAAGCTTGAGAGTTACGGTTTCCGTTTGTCCCCATCCCTTTCTGTGTAGTGTACCCTAGCGCGGGTATGGAGCATGCTCCTTCCACTACACTCCTGCGTCAAACATGTCATAAACAAAACAACTGTTCGTCTGTGTCCTTGAAAAACTTTCACCTTACGGTAACGTTCATTAGTTCAAGGAGAGGCTTCTCCTGGCAACAGTCACATCTCATAGATTTTCTTCCTGTGTGCACTTTGCGATGCACCAGTCTCTGGATAAGTTATGAAATTGGACTCAACTGGCTTACATAGCGGTCCGAACGTTATTTTTGAGCGCCGCTTTTAACGGCAAACGTGGCACACCCCTGGAACACAGGACAACATATTGGTTCATTTTACAACTGCAAAAATCATTTTTTCAAGGCCAATACAGTCTGACCACTAATACTATTGGCCATCGTGTTTTATTACCTGTCAACCTAGTTTCTCTGTGGTAGTTAGAAAAGATGGTCGTCCGCATATATATTTTACCTGATCTGTTGTAGGTGATGTCTAAGGAAAGACCGACCTCTATGGAATACGCATGATCTCACTCTAGGAATATAGATGAAATTTGTTTGTCGCAGTTTGGGATAAAGTTGCTAGAAGCAGTCTGCATTGTTGGCTCCGTTGACTCTAAAATAAGTCAGCTAATCCTATAGACTTCCGGAAAATCGCCTGGACTTGTGTCCTCCGACAACCCTGATTTCAGCTTAAAGTTTAGTAATGTAAATTGTGCAAAAATATGAGGCACGTATTTCGTGCAGCTAACCCACCCCCTCAAATATCAATGTTGTCAGTTTCAGAATCCAGTCTCAGGGAAGTTAGAGAATCCTCTAAAACGCGCTAGAATTATTATTTCTTTAATGGAACGCTTCACGCGCAAGTGTAGTGGGGTAGGTCTACGCCATAGCCACCTGGGCCCGCTACATGGGGAGAGGGAAAGGACTGGTAACCGTGGTCTTGAAAGTTGAAATGATGTAGAACCATATAAAGTATCATTAGGTCAGGTGTGGTAATAAGCTGGTCGGTAGCGGATCACCCCGTCCCACCATGAATTTCTACTATGCTACCCGTAACCGATGCGAAACTACCTAACTGTTTGACGTATAGAAAGCGATTAGGTTAGCCTACGAATCTGCGCATTTGAAGCTCATCATTATCTTTGTCATTGAATTCGTCACTTAACCTAATTGTGCATATCTTCCTCTCGTTTTCTGTCTATTTTAACCTTATGGTGCTATTCACCAAGTTACCTTTTGAGCGACCAGCGGAGGGAAAGTGGATAATAGACGGATGTCAGTAACGAAAAGTCAGGTAGTTTAATCAACTTGAGGGGTCACGCGAGCGCGTCATTTGCAATTGTAGGTCTACCGAAAAATCGATGGACCAAAGTTTATCCCTGTTACGAATCCACTCCGGCTCACTTTCTAATGTGATTTACATTGGACCTTATGGAACACATGAAAGTACTTCTCTCTACCACTTTGTAGTAGTTTTGGGCTCAACTAGAGTAGTTGGGTGCGCGCCACTTTGGTTATTTTTATTGTATAAATAAAATGACTTATAGCTTATAACCACAAAGGCCAATTAGGCCGATAAAATAATGGACGTCAGTTTTTACGCATTATGGCATTCATAAAAGTGCTGCATTGAACGAATTGGGACCGTTTCTTCAATGAATGACAAATTCGACAGCGAATACGACTTCTTTTTTTGCTGGCGATAGCAAAACCCTGATCAGCGTTAACGTAAACATTGAAATCTATGTTGTTTGACTGTATATCGTTAAACTGTCCTGTCCATCGTGGGACAACATAACAAGGAGCTGGAGCAGAAAACTCAGTCGATGATGTGTTGCTGTTGATCACCTCGTCCAAAATCCTTCCCTTCAATCCAGTGGCAGAATAAGCCAAATAAATTCCATTCCCTTCTACAGAAAATGATGATTAACTGGGCAACGATTCAGGTGTTATTTGATGTATAGCTCTTATTGAACAAGCATAAACGTCCGCATTCAGGAACCTGATTTTGTGGGGTTTTCGTTATAATGGCCGGTCGGTGTTGCTGACAGATGTAAGGCGCGCCAAAGTTCACTAAAAGTTGCAATTTGTTTTGCTGACGGCTGAACTGCAGTATTAATCTCGCTTGATGGTATGGCTCATGGATTTGATCATATGTTTATGTCTGTACATTCAAAGGACGGAATTCCAACCAGTGTAAAATTTGCAGTAATTCTGCAGAAAACTGCTTTTGTTCGCCCTTGTTAAAGCCTTTACGGCAAACTAATGCGTTGCGCAATGCCTCATTCCCCATCTACTACCTTTTGTGGAAAAATTACACTTTATTTTGTAGTAAATGTCTGAGGTCACTGTGATTTTCAAGGTATAATTTATAACGGCCCCTCCTAGAAGCTCGCGTATTAATGATTTTACAATGTATGTTCGATTCAGAGAGCACTGGATAAAGCTACATCTATCGTTGCTTTGGATCCAAAGTTGTGATATGTTATGAAATAACGCACGGATAAAGCCTATGTTACCCTCTTTCTGGATTCAGTTTTCGAAAGACTGGTTAAGGTAATGAAGAATAAAGGTCAAAAGGCGGACTAGGGATTCTCATGTAGACCGCCTTATGCGCTTTAGGCAGCATTTTGTGTCAACAGTAGCCGGTTGCTGATGAATTCGCCGACAACGTTTGATTTCCTGATGCTCGATTTCAGTGGTGCCCGGTTGTCGATTTCTTGAAAGATAACCTTACTTTTTTCGACTGACTGTAAGGACAACCTTAACTATCTGTACCCAAGTCATCCACTTGCATTTTGGAACTCCGCGGTAGTCTTCAAATCTTCGTTAATATTTTCGGTTTTCCTGTGACAAGGTGCTTCCCGAATAGTCCTGAGGTGTAGACGTGACCATCCGCCTGTTGATGACTTCTTATACACAGTCATTTTTCTTATCCCCAAGGGGTGATTGACTTCACTTGTTTTATATTAATGGATGAACAAATGAAATTACACTGCATCTCTTGCTGTCGTTTTTTCTTGTGTTAATCTTATATTCAGGTGGTGCACACAACCCACGGTTGAGTGTCAGGTAACACAAATGGATCTTGAGTCCCCTTATGGATGTCCATACTGGAGAAGAATTTCTTTTGAACGTCTTCCAAGTACCCTACATAGTTATAGCATAAGGAGACATTCCAAAGTGCACCATCAAAGATATTGTGATAACAAAAATCATACTTTGTCCATTGGTTGTGAACGCGAAAATCGTATTTAAATACATCTACAAACAGTTCAATTACTCAAGCGCCAGTTTTTGCATCCAGAGAGGAGAGTGGATTTGCCTCTACCTTGAAGAGCTCGAGAACATTTTATTCTTGGGCAATACGTCGCCTTTGATGGTATAAGTTCACTCAAGCAGGCTTCAGTTCTGGGACTCGATAGTGAATCACTAACCGTCTTCAAGCTTGGAAGTATTATTTTGTTTTAGTTTCAAAAATGCTTTTCAGTTTGCTGTTGGTGAAGGGTTAGGTAGGAGATGCTGTTTAAATTGATAAGCATGCCAACTTAGACACGTTCGGGTGGGCTGTGCTGGGTCCACCGGTTAGCCCTCCCGACATCTTTGGGGACGTAAAGTGCATTTCTTAGCAGATTGCCTTTAGGTTCAATCTCTCCACAGCATTCGTTATTTTGCATCTCTGGTTTTCCTTCGCATCAGTTCAGTTTCTAAAATAGTGACCATTGCTCTTGCGGGGACCAGTGTCTGATGCTGTAAAACAAACAGAAGCAACGAGGTACAGTTTCTCGGGAGGTAAACGCCGAGATTGTTATGACGCCCACCTGCAGCTTCAGTTCAACATGGTGTTTGGAGACGCCCTGTTAGGTCTTGATTAGCTTCAGTATGGTCGGTGTGGGTATCTTGGGCTCTGATGTTTTTCCGCATACAACTTGTATACTTACAACTTATTGCAGGGGAATAGTAACGGATATCACCTCTTGTTGTTTTTGCCTTTTGGGGCAATTCAAATCGATTTACTTAATACATTGCGAACCAATAATAATTGGTTTTCATCTGAGATTCTGTTCTGAGCCAAAAGTAAAGAAAACAACTTCGATGTCAGGTAATCCAGTTTTCTTCAAGTCGTCTTGCTCTTTGTTCTCATTTCTGTTGTAGATATTCACTTACTTCATTCTGAAAGTGCCCACCTCAAGAGAAGCGCTCATCTGTTGCGCTGTCATTATGTTTGGTTATGGATCCGGTGTAAACATTGAAGGATCTTTTGGTACGTGTTAATGTTTTCCACGGTAATATGAAACACTGATTCACTTGGTATGAAATTTCCTTGATAGTTCTATCTCTGGATCAAATCTTTCTGTTTTTGTATGTTGGTTTGTGAAATCTAACCTCAGCGATAACCGACCACCGAATTTAGGTGACATTGTTAAATCAAACAGGTCTTCATTGTTCAAGTCTGGCGTTTATTTCAGACATTCACTAAGAGCCAGCTCCCTAACTTCCAAGAAGTGAATAAGATGCGTTGACAGCTGCAACGCCAATTGACGATAAGCCGTAAGGATGACCGAGAAAACTGGTGGGTTAGGGTAGCCGAAGAGATGGAGGAAGCGGCCGCTTCAAGTAACAGTCAAGGACTGTTTAGGCTTATACGCGACAGCGGTGGGCGGCGAACTTCGGTTAGTGAAGTCCTGTGCGATGGAAATAAAGAGCCCATTCATGAAAGACAGAAAAGGCTGGACCATTGGGCTGAGCACTTCGAGAATTTCCTGGGTTCCATAGCTATGTGTACGCGTGTCGTGCAGCCGCAGATAGCCTTAGGCGCCGGCCCGACGACGCCAGGCTCATGTGGTTCTGATGACATTTTCAGGACGACCGAATGATTATTTTTATATTTTATCTCTTACATAGATCGAGTGAACAAAAGTGCAAGGAAAATTTGCACGTCAAGTTCACTGATCAACAAAGCACTTGTTCTAAAAATGACTCCCAAATTGGTTAGCAGTGTAAAAATAATGTGGATCTTGAAGAACTGATTAGTCTAACGGTCTCCTTAACGTGCACAAAACAAGGTACTGCTCAGCGTGCAACACTATGCAAAACGACGGGGATCTTTTAGCCCTCACAGGATTCCATAAAGGCTAAAATCAGATCGCCAGATTTGCGGTTCATGAATCTAGCAGTTAAATCATCCGCCAAAGCAACCTTGTAATTGCTACAGCCAATTTCGACAGTAAATATCCTGACCAGTCACTGTCGCACAGTGCGACCCGAGAACTACGTTGTTTTATATGGATGCTCCATACACTGTCACAGTGCAACTATAACCGGCGGTGGTCAGGGGGAAAACGAAATGACGTTTTAGATTGGACGTTTCGGGTTCGAATCACTCTAGAAAATAACTGCATTGATGCGCGGCCGGCTGAACTGCACCTCGAAGTGTTCAGCCAAACGGTCGAGCCTATGCCGCCTGCCGAGAATAGCCTCTTCATTGCTGTCGCATAAAAATTTTAGTAACCGAATTTCATAGCCCGTGTTTTGAATAGGAAATGGGTTTAGGAGAAAAAGAGGAGCCTACTGTCAAACGCATCGCCTACCTGATTTGATTCAAATGTTCCTTAGTATTTCCGTTCGTTGGGGTTCTTAGTTCGTAACTGGTACGAATAGCCGAACCATACAAACGTACTACGGCCACCCGGGTTTGCGGTCTGCGTCGATAGCCACCAACTATAAAAAATAACACATAGTTCGGTTCGATGTGTGTAGACCAGTACGAACTGCAATTTTGGACAGAATTTCCCCAACGGTAACTTGGTGCTATATGGTCGATCTGACTCAGACTAACCGGGGGAATTAGAGTGCCATTTTCCTGTGGGACGCGAACTGTGTCGGAGATTCGTGCTAGGCAGGAGTCAGCGATTGTCTGTGCAAAATTTAAAAAGCTTGTATGCTGAGCGCCCACTTAAACAAGCTTTTGATACGCATTGTGCTGGCACTGCAGTGTTGGGGCGTTTGCTTCTGTGAACATGGATGACGAGTTCGTCACAAAGCTCGTCTTTTTACTTGTCTGGGTTCCAGTCTGGTTGGGCATATTGCTGTTCGTCAAGGAACCTGCGCCTAATAAAGCTATCCTTTCGAACGCCATCCGATTCTTGGAACTTTATATCACATGAACGATTATTAACCGGGGCGTGCTGTGAAGGGGCCACCTCATCCTTGTTAGTCGCAACTGTTACTTTTCGTTGATCATCAGCGCGAGATGCTTTATTTCACGGTCTGCGCAGATGTCCTAATAGGATATTAAACGCAGCTAGTTTAAATACGTTGCTCGTTCTTCGCCGTCGCGGTTGACATTATCCTCATTGAGTCTTCTGTTACCACTAAACTCGTCTGTTGAGCGGCTTGCATGAGTGTGAGCATGTTGAAGGAGCCTCAATTCAAGGGTCAAGGTGGTTTGAGAAAATTTGGGCCGCGAAGCACAGGTCACTATCTGAACCGTTTCACGTATTGGTCATCGTATCAGTGGAACCGCTATAGGTAATCCGAAGGGGCAAAGAGAGATAGTTGGAAACAGATGACACAAAATGAGTTAAAAGGAGGAACCAGCGTAGTCTGCTAAGTTTCATACGCCGTAATGTATTCTGAGAACTGGCGCCTATTACTAGATTCCTCACCTCAACATTACTCACCCGGTCGCTCCATCCAATCTTAGCCATACTACGCAGACATCAACAGTCGAAAACCTCTAACCGACGAACATCCCCGACACGTATACTTCATGTCTCGCAAACATACAACAGAACTGAGCGCACTGCGACACAGCACACACGACCTTCCGATTTCAGTGGAATATCAGGCCGACACCACAAGTGCTTCAGTCCAGCATAAGTTGCTCGAGCCTTCGATATACGAGTGTTATTCTCTACTGCCGAGCTACCATCGTTCGACAAGCAGCTACCAAGGTATGTGAAACGGTCCACGATCGTTAGTTCTTCTCCATCCAGTATCAAGTTCGGCACTACTGTCGTCCGATCTTGTAACAGCACTTTGCACTTTGAAGATGCAAAGCACATGGGAAACCATTCTTGATGAAGCTCTTGGTGCACTCAGTTTTCCATATTCACTCTAGTCTCTGAAAATTTTCCTCTTCGAACAAGGGTGATGAGTTTGCCACAGTGATCGTCTTATTGGACGTCAGTGCCGCAATCTGGAGTATGTGCTCATGAGTAGTTGGTTGCATCTCACCTAACTTGGTTAAATGTTATACGTTGTTGGTTTATCTGGCTTCTACTCAACTGAGTCATTTCGTATTCCCAACATAGTTTCACCGTGTTTGTCCTATTTTCTGTATTGGAACACGACCACCGGATGATGGATGATCGTCCGAATATTTTTCGAATGCTATGTACTTGATTTGGTTACAGTAGGGGAATGTTGTTGTGTCAGCCTATTACTTGTGAACACTGATGTGGTTGTGTTCATCCGGTAACGAGGAGACACGCTAGTTTCATTTGTTTTGATAATCATTGACATTGGGTCACCAAACGATGGCTGGCGGACTGTTCACTGGGATATAATGTGTTCGGTCGCTTCCTGTGCTCAGGGGAAGAAGGCTGAACGAAGAAAGTTGATTTTTTGCAACACCAGAAATTCCTATGGTATCTGTAAGGGATGTGATTGCTTGTCCGTCAAGGTGAACTTCCTGCTGAGGCAACACAAGATCCAGTGTCTGAACTATTGTTTTGCTGGTCAGTCTCATTTCCCATTAGATAAACATTCCGGGATGAAATAAAGCCTTTTATCTCTTCTTGCGTTTCTCTGTTTTACGAATATATTGGTCCATTTTAACGATCACTTTCCTCTGCCGAATAGCCTCCGGTTTACTCTAAATTTATCCTAATAGATCTTTCTTGCTAAAGTTAGTTACTAGTTTGCTTTTTTACCGTAACAGACACTGCTTTTTGGTCGATTTTTCATTGCTCGAATTTGCGATTTTGTTTCACCGTTTAAGATCTGGATTGAAGTGCCTCACAATATTGAAAAAAATCACTGTCACTCAACAGTACTCCCGAGTTTATTGAGTGATGGCATTTGTATACGATAGTAAAATGGCACTCTGGATGATTGAGTAACGAGCGGGCGACGCGCTCGACGGAATTGAGATTCTTACTCTTCTGTGCTGCGGCTTCTGACTGAATAATTTTTCCAGCTGCATGTAATGTCAGCCTGGATCATAATGAATTAGTTATGGCTTACACTGAGAATGAATAATGAAAGACAAAGTTTGAACTGTAAAATACGCTGATGAAATGAATCGCTAAGTGCTTCAAAAAACCATACGTTCAGTTCGCATGAGCAGCAATCTGGGGCTCATTTAAGACGTAGCTTTTTTCATTTAACAGGAACATCAGTAACATCCTTTATTTTCTCATTCCTCAATCACTTCTTATTGTGCCACAATGCCTAAACGAAAAATTCGTTTCTTACTCAAGGAGACGAACGAGAAAGTTCGGAGCACTTCAGCATAAAACCAAATATCAAAGAGGACATACGGAGATGGGTAGCATGGTTAATTCAACACATGAATTAATCTGGTCCTAATGAACTTTCTTGTTGCGCAACAGACTTCCGATTGGTGAGTCCAGTGTCTATGGAAAGATGTTTGGCGTATTCCGAAGAAGAAATAATCATATAACCGTCAACTCTGTAACGCTTCATTTGGGAGCACCTTTTAGCTGCAGATGTGTTGCTTTACTCATGTCAGTGGTGTTGGGAAGCTACTAAGAAAACAAATAGTTAGGCAATAGTTACTCAAGGAAAGATAGGCAAAGGGACATTTTTTGCCTACAACTAACCAGATTAGTGAGGTCTTTTTCCGTGTTTTGATTCTGAGTCACGAAATGCGAGTTAATAATCGTCCGAATCAGTCAAATAATGCCACAGTGACGGCGAGACATATACAGTTTGCTTACGTAGGCTGCAAGAGCGCTAAGTACTGTTTGACATCCAGATTTACTCATTGCTTGACGGTGTATCGGATTCTGTTCCCTACCGTGACTCTGAACCACTCTTTTGGTGTTATGCTTCCATGTGGGGTGTCCTGAAAGCACGCAATACATTCAGCAACGGACTATTTTTTTATCGGTCGGGGTGATCGATTGCCGTGAGGCTTGCACCCAGCAAGCCGAAGATTAGCTACCTAGGCCCTGGGTCACAAGATCTCGCCGTTGTTTCTATAAGTACAGTGTAAGGTAGCACAGTGACATTCAGGACATTTTGTGTTACGGACGCGTGGATATGTGCAGCACATCGCGTTTCAGATCTATCAGGACTGTGTTACTAGGTTATTTTATTCGATCAGATTCGGCTGTCGTGAATCAGTTTGCTAAAGCCATTTCGCCGGGAGCTGCCCACAGAGAACAACATTATTCTTCGATGTGGAATCCTGCGCTCAATTCTTCGGGTGACTGCGTCCACCACAATTTCTTAAGGCATCTTACCAGCTTCTGTAAATATAATGCTAAACATCCATACCGGGGCAAACAGACCGGCTGGATTTCTGTATTTTAAAGTGTAGCTAAATTGCAGTTCAAACGGGAAGAACCAATAAGCAGACAGTCAATGAGCATTCCGTGAGATCAGTTTGCTGAGCATCTTAGAACTAATGCGTGCATTCGAATTTGTCTCAGCTGCTACGAATCCTGCATCCCACGGTGATCGTGGTTGTTGCTGGTGGTTCACCTCTAGTCCAGCGAACTGGTCATCTTGATCACTTTTTGACTTCGAAGTCGCATAACTTCATCATGCGGAATGCGAGCTACTTAAAACTTTGAGTTTGTGTTATGGTCGACGACCATTCCAAGGTTTTTGGAGCCGCAGATTTCATTTCTGCTACTAATTTTCCAAAAGAATCTATCCTTTGCTTAATATTTCGAAATTGACGTTATTTTAAATATTGCGCGGTCGAATATTTTTATACGTCCGCGAAAAGATTCATAAAAGCCCGTTCTGTGATTGGCTAGTCCACACATCGATCAAGGCCACCCAACAAAACTATATAAACGATAGAGCTCACTTGAATTCTGACTTGTGTTGGTAGGTCACCAATGAATGTGTGGCAGTACTCTGTGTTCGTCTTCTCTCCTTCGCTAGCGAGCTGGGCTAGCTGTTCGTATTTCGCGCCGCTTATTGTTCCGTGTGGCTGCTCATGCAAGGGAGCAGCAGATCTGTCCCATTCGTTGTGCGACTACGGGCCTTGAGTCTTGAGCCCGAACTTTTTGTGTCTCCAACCTCTGTGTGTGTTCGTGTCTTACAGGCTGTGCTCCTGGGATATCGTGCACTGCGAGTACTTGTGTCTTGTGTTTCAGTGTGTGCATAGACCAACCAAACTCGGCAACATAACAGTTTGCAATGTCGGCTATCTCTGAACTCCAACCAAGGCTTCGTCGGTGCCAGATTAGTAATTTGGGTCCCATAGGCGCCCAATGGAGAAGTGGTTATTCTGATCAGACTGAGAGTGCATTTCATCCGCCATCACGCGGACTTACTTTTTACGGGCCACATGTGGGATTGAACAAAGAAGCGGAAAAAGTGGTTGGTAGGACGCGCCATCCATGATGGTTTCGCCGCATTTTCACGAAGTACATATTGTGTTCACGACAGTTGTCCATACAATCAGCAAGTTTGAAGAAAAAGGCACAATATGCTGCGAGGGCAAGTGGGAATGAGGTCCAGTTATGACCTAGGTAAAACTGAACCGGGGGTCTATCCGCGGCGTTTGCGTACATTGAGATTGGGACAGTGAGTGATCAATACTGTGTCAATTGAGTAACCTGGTGCCCTTGTTTATGTAGATGATTCTGAACCTGTTGCTAGGATCGGCAAAATTCCTCTTCTGTCATGCACTTTGTAATTCATGACCCAAACTTTGTGTGATGACGCCACTGTGCCAAGGTTACCGCCTATCGCTTTCTTCAACCATATCGGAATGTGTTCCGTTAATCGAGGATTGGATTATTTCTATGTACTCCCTATTTAGACGATCGGAGATTCACGATGAAATTGGTATAAAATATCCGGGTTTGACGCGAGGGAAACTGTTTCTTTCAACGGTTGTATCAATATCCCAGTTGTTTTGGTCATGGTAGCTTTTCCAGCGAGGTGGTTCTTGATACTTTTATGACAATCGAAGCATGAGTGCGGTAAAAGAGGCGTGCCTCATAGCCGCTAATGCTCACTACACGGGGAGCATAAACATCAACCATGACCTCGATATCTGTTGTGAACACAACGAAGTCACTACAATTCGAACGCACTAGAAATTTCTGCGCACGATTATTTCTGGGAGAACGATTATCTATCAAGTAACTCAATTTTATTGTGATTGGTTAGTCATACTTTTTCTCGAAAGTTGCTCCTCCCTGATTGGTTGGTCGTTACGCTCCTACACCACTGCCCAACCTCTGACTAATTAACTGTATATGTGCTCCAGAGTTCTTTGTACATATGATGCGCTTTTTTCGCTGCTTTCTCACAGCGTTTGTCGGGGTTGACAAACTGGCATCGCTCATCCTAGTGTTCTCTATCTAGCTACTGGAGTCCTACCTTCGGATCTCACGTCATCGATTACTGCGTCGATCAGTCGTCTTCCGTATTGCGTTGCGCGCCGTCTAGTGTTGACGTTCTCTGTCTTGTGTGTTCCTCTCCACAATTGTGCTTATCCGACAACGTAACCTTTTATGGTGCAGTGAAACGGCTTTTCGGAAAACCCTTAAGTCATTACTTTGTCTCACTTTGGGCCGTGAAACGGAGGGCGCGTATTATCGTCAACTCGAAGCCTCCACTGCAAATGAATGGGAATACTCAGTCTGAGTGCAAAACCGCTGGGTCTCAATGTATTAGATGTGGTTATGAGAGGAGAAGGATGATAATCATCTCTCTTCCAGTAGTACGGCAGACGATGATGTGATTTAAATCGCCTGTCTCATAGGTGGCAGGGGCTCACTTGTCACTCAGTCAGCAGCTACCGGGAACGACAGAAGGATCAAAGATAAAAGTGGCTCATGGTAGAGGTCTAAACTAGTTTCGTCTAACTCATTCTTTCCTTTCGGTCTATCTTCAGTGATTGATATCACTTCTAAAGCACAAACACACGTCATGCAGACTTTTCCAACTAACTTATCTCAACGGCTTGTTTTTATATCGGTAACTTTTGGCTGTTTTACTCGATTTGAACGAATCGCATATGTTTTTCCTTATCATCGCGTATCGTGGCAATAGCCAGTTTTACCGGAGATATGAGACGGCAACAAATCCGACGGAAAACCACGGCCACTGCCAGTTGGCAAATGGGAAGTTATTTTACTTGTCTGGGTTTAGCGCTTATTGATGGTTATTTTCCAGAGTGGCTGATGTCTTGGTGGTCAACTCATTAAGATGCGTTAACAAAGCCTGTTGATATGCACGTTGTGAACCATTGCGATTGGGGCGTGCAAATAAGGTTTGTCTCGTCTCGCTACATTCATGAGTGGAAGTCGAATGAAGTGATGTTAGTGATAGTAGTAGTATTAATAGTTGTGCAAAGTATAGTGAAATCTGAATGCAAGACTTTTAGAATTTATCGACAGATTCTGACTTTATGCAAGAAACGAATCTGCTTCGCGGATTAATGATGCCCTCGATTCCAGCTCACTTATCTTTCCCGAGTAATTTTCACGTTCCATTCTGTACCATTTTTGCTCTCTACTGCTTCTTGTGCGTTTTTCCCCACCAGAGTAAAAGCGTGCTCATCTGTTCCGCGATTTTAACTGAAGCTGAAAAACTTAAATCTTACTGCGTACTATTTTATTCTCATTCCTTGCTTTAGGTTCCCTCAGTGTCGTGGGTGCGTTTTTTGGGATCGGTTCAAGTGTCACCTGTGCACTGAATTCAATTATGACTGCCAAATGTTTACCAAAACTGGACGGAAGTGTATGGCGATTAACGTTCTACAATAACGTGAATGCTATAGTCTTACTGATCCCTCCTATTTTGTTGTTCGAAACAAAGGCTTTGTATAATTCAAAGGAAATTTTCAAGTAAGTATCCTTTATACAGGAACGCTCCATTTACTTAACGCTATTTAGTGTTTTTGCTTCGTTTGTTATCGTTTCTGGGCTGTTCTGATAAACCTACAAATATTTTGAACTGGCAATAACGTTAATTTGAGTTAGCCACCCGAAGAGCGGCATTGCATCACTTATGATGTGGGAATGGCCGAAAGTAGCTGGGATTTGTTCGTTACCCTTCACCACCCTTCTGTTCCGGATAAATGATAGCATATTGTAAGATGCAGCTTTCAGTTAGCCTAAATTTTCAGATTTTTGTGGTTCCTGTTATATAGAAGTGTTTTTGCGTTTGCCACAAAATATACTGACGAATTTGAAGAAACTGAAAAGCAATGAATCGATGGCACGTTTGGGTAAAGTGTCAAGAGGTTGGGTATCTTTACCCACTTCTGGCCGTTCGTGTTTGAATTCGCGGGACATGGTCGCTTATCAATCGCCAAGCAACTTCCGTCCGCTGATGTACCTGTATCGATATCTACGAATTGCTGAACCTTGAAATTCCATGCCGTATGTGAGTCCAGCCAATTGCCGACTATCCTCGTTCCCACTGCCTTGAAAACCACCCCACGAAGAACAGTGGTCATTTGTTAAAAGCTTGGTCTCATGCAAAGCATCTCTAATCAAGCAGCAGGCACCCGGGATGGACTTATGCCAGAAATCAGTGCGTCCATGAAACTCACAATTTGGTGAAGAATTCTTTTTCAGCAGTTCCATTTGAAACCCTGAGTTATTCCGTGGTCTAGTAGCTTCCTCAAAGCTGCCATTTGCGGCGGTGGTCCAACGGATAAGATCGTGACTTTCGGCTCCTACCGCCGGTCAACTTCCTCACTTGGCAGGCCTCTGTTGGCCGTGGTCCCTCTCCTGGAATTTCATTTCATTAATAAAGAAAGTGAAAAAAGTTTAAAAAATGGAGAAACTCGGGTCTGTTAAGGTAGTTGCATTGTGGATGGAGAGTGAGGGTGAGCGGAACATGGCGGTCGTCGCCCTTTATCTTATCGCTAGATGATGATAGTTATTTGTAAAGCCGTTAAGATGTCCAGGCATTTTTACCCATCATCAGTTTACCGCTAACATCGTAACGCGGCGGAAGCATAAAGGTGCTATGAATTTCCTGCTTCCAATGGTCTTTTAGTGCCATCCAATCGGTTGCAGCGTGGTATAACTGGTAGTCGTTGGTTGATGCATTTTTCGCCGCTTGAGTCTTGGTCGTGGATTTCGAGTGCCTTAAGAGGAATGGATCGACAAGTAAGATCAATTTTATTTACGGTAACGATGTCTGTTGTATCGCCCAGTTGGATGGGTCTATGCATACGCCGAAGCACAAAACGTAAGTACCAGCGTCGCACGATAGCACAGGAGCACACAGTCTGTGGTCTAGCGGAACACGAACATACATTGAGATTGGAGACACAATGGTTCGGACTCGAGTCTTCAAGCCCCATAGTCTCACAACGGATGGAACGGAACAGCTACTTCCTGAGTGAGCAGCCACACAGAACAGAGAAAGGCACAGAATTCGAACGGCTAGCCCAACCCCGCTAGCGGAAGAGAGAAGACCAACGCAGGACGCTGCCGCGCGTTTATTGGTGACCCTTCAGTACAAGTCAGAAGTTGAGTGAGCTCTATCGTTTATGTAGTTTCATGGGGTGGCTTAGATCGATACGTGAAACAGCCAATCACTGAGCGAGGTTTGATGAATCTTTTTGCAGACATAAAAGGTTTCAACCGTGCAGTAATCGGAAAAGCGTTGGTTCTCCTGGAAAAATAACAACAGAACTAAAATCTGCGGCACCTAAAACCCCGGAATGGTCACTGACCATGACGGTGTTTGCATGTACCAGATATGTGATGCGTAAAATGCAACTTTGTGCGCTGGTTACCCACATCTGTTACTTTTCCACTCACACAATGAATGCCGAAATTGGATTACACTGATTCCATAGTGCCGCTATGCGTTGAATACATCGTAGCTCCTCAGAAATACTCATTGGCGCGTTCACTGAAAACGAGTATGCAGTACATTCCTTTCACCTCGTTTATTAGGTCGGCGCGCTGACAATCAGGTCGCATATACAGTATCTCGCGTTGTCCGATTACCGGCGGATACACTCGTAGGCTGCCACGAGTAGTGAAAAAAACAGGAATTAACAAAAGTCGCTCCGAGACCCAGGGAACTGCTAGATGGCACGCGAAGAAGCGATGCAATTGCAGCTGAATTCCAGAAGTCTGAAGGGTGATTCCTATTTTGTTGCCAAATATTGAATGGTGGAAACCGCTCAATATTTGAACTTTTCTCACCACCCTTACCCAGTCTGTCAGTCTTCTCAGACTTGACGATGGCGTGTTGACAATCAAGACATCTTATCGCGGTCCTACTTGTTTACTTTATCAGCCAGTCTGGATCACGGTATCGTCTGCTCAGTTTCCTAAGTGAGGATTGCAGGAGAGCTATTCAGCACATTCACTGCCATCAAATAGTCAGGGCTGTCATTTGAGGTGGTGTTTTTTTCTTGCTGTCCGTTATGCCAAGATAACGATGTGTACGATGCATCATTCAAGATGAAAGTGGCAGCCGACCGATCCAACGGAACTCGGCACTGGTCTTACAGGGCTGCCCAGTCATATTGCAGGTACTTTCATCATTGTTCAGCGTTAACAAGCAGGACTAGCCCAACCGGCTGCTGCAGTAGGAAAAATGAGTGTACAAATTGGGCACAATGAAACAACAGGGGAGGAAATGGAAAAGAATGTCGTGGTAGCCATCACACGGAAAACAGTTTAACTGTTCAGAAGCACTCTTTCAATAATTATGATTCGGCATGCAATGACACGATCACCATTGCTCACGATTCGCTGCCATGTCCGTCAATGTCTCCAGCCAGCAAATCGGTTGGTCTTTTGGACTCACAGCACAGAGACGTGAGACATCCACCTTACCTAAGTCCTCTGTACACTTTCCCATTTCATACTGCCTTGTCATCTGTTCCTCTCCACGTGGATCTCAACCTCCGTATAAGGTCGTACATGTAATCAAGGTCACACAGCTTCGCAACATTGGCCAGTTCGCCGCCTCCATCCCGAAAACCTAAACCACCCTCCATTACCTCGTCCGTAAAGAACTTAAACAAGAATGGAGAAACGCAAAACTTGTTGAACATCGCTAGTTGTTTCAAATGAACCTGATAGCTTATCCTGTTCATTTACGTGAATATAAGTGTGCAAGTATGGTGCTCGCATGAGGCTGCTTAACCTTTCTGACATACCCCCTCGGTGAAGAGTACTGAATAGTGCTGTTCGGTCGGCTGGATGGAAGACGCCTTTCGAGTTGAGAAAAACCACGACTGTAATATTCAAGTGTGTGGTGCGTCTTATGTAAGTGTCGAAAGGTGAAGATACGGTCAATACAACATTGACCTAAGCCAAATCAACTCTACTTTTTGCGCACGCTACTCACGCAGATCGCAGGGCGCAACATTATCGAAGCCAAAACCTTGGTAGCTATCAGAATTAAACTGCTCACGGTGATCGTCGCCGAGTGGGTACACGACAACGAAATCGGCTTCTCATTCTAAGTATCACGGAACAAAGAGGTAACTGTCTTTGTCTAGGCTTCTTCCCCCTGTTTAAAAGGAACTGGGAAAGGGTATTCTTTGTCACCGGCCGACTTTCCGCTCTTCAGTAGTCGACTGTTTGACTCTACTTCCAGTTCGATTTAGGACCGGGAAAGATTCACAGATGCTTTCGTCAGATTAACTACATTAGCACCGGCCCAGCTAAACGGCATCTTCAGATGTTCAGCCAAACGGTTGTGCTTATGTTTTCTGCGAAGAATGGGTTTCTTTGATGGGAAATGGATTTAGGAGAACAAGAAGAGCCTACTGTCAAACGCATCGCCTACCTGATTTGATTCAAATGTTCCTTAGTATTTCCGTTCGTTGGGGTTCTTAGTTCGTAACTGGTACGAATAGCCGAACCATACAAACGTACTACGGCCACCCGGGTTTGCGGTCTGCGTCGATAGCCACCAACTATAAAAAATAACACATAGTTCGGTTCGATGTGTGTAGACCAGTACGAACTGCAATTTTGGACAGAATTTCCCCAACGGTAACTTGGTGCTATATGGTCGATCTGACTCAGACTAACCGGGGGAATTAGAGTGCCATTTTCCTGTGGGACGCGAACTGTGTCGGAGATTCGTGCTAGGCAGGAGTTAGCGATTGTCTGTGCAAAATTTAAAAAGCTTGTATGCTGAGCGCCCACTTAAACAAGCTTTTGATACGCATTGTGCTGGCACTGCAGTGTTGGGGCGTTTGCTTCTGTGAACATGGATGACGAGTTCGTCACAAAGCTCGTCTTTTTACTTGTCTGGGTTCCAGTCTGGTTGGGCATATTGCTGTTCGTCAAGGAACCTGCGCCTAATAAAGCTATCCTTTCGAACGCCATCCGATTCTTGGAACTTTATATCACATGAACGATTATTAACCGGGGCGTGCTGTGAAGGGGCCACCTCATCCTTGTTAGTCGCAACTGTTACTTTTCGTTGATCATCAGCGCGAGATGCTTTATTTCACGGTCTGCGCAGATGTCCTAANGTGTAGTCCCGTTTTGACGGGTTATCAACTACCGTATTTCAGCAGCAACATGTTTACAAATGATTTTTTATCAGAAGGCAGTTGCTACTGCGTGTTACTAATATAATGGGTTAGCTCATAAGCAGGTCGGATGTCAATTTCTTAAAGGCTATCATAGGCAGTCTGATACATGGTAATGCAAAAGTCAAATGATGAGAGATAAGCCGCCATGAATTCGGAAGTGTTTTCCGAAATCCGGCATCCTATGCTCACCAGATGTCCTTGCTCTGAAACGAAACGACTCTGTGTAACATCAACATATTTGTTCGCGTATGACCTCAGGAGGATATGAAGCTTTGCCGCAATATTATTTACCATTTCCCCTCATGATTTCATTGCGATAAAGCTTGACCAACAGCCAACCCCTATCGGGGAGCTGAAGTCAATTGTTCTGTTAACTTAAGAAGTGGTCATCGCATTTCACGCGGAGGTGGATAAACTTCAAAGATCAAACGAGAGCATAGACATTTTGACTCAGGCTTATATGTATACATATATAAATATATATATATCTTGGAGTACGAAAACTGTGAAGCAATAATACTCACCACATTGAAGACGGTAGTCAACGATCGGGCGATGTAATAGAAAGACACATTCAGATGCTTCAGACATAAGTTATTGAATGTGACCATAGAAACAAACACAACGGAAAGAGGTAGAACCTGAATAAGACATTATTAAATTGATTTGAAAACGCGAGAGCTTGCGTCTAGTGAAGTAGATATAGTAAAATTCAGCTGTGGGAAGCGGACACGATTAGGCACGACGTAAGCCAAACGCGACGCAACATAACAAAGAATGGCTGTTGTTGCACACTGGAACGAAGTAATAAATAATGGTATGTCAAACTGAAAACGGAAGGTAAAAGGTTAACTAAACAGTCAAGATATACCGATTCAGCGCGGCTACTCAAGAGCCATTTATTTACAAACACCAACGAAATAGACACGATCCTGGCAAACAAAAGCAGATGAATAAGTGAAGCAGATAGACGTACCAATAAGCTGAGACTACGTAAAAAACATATAGCATTTCCGATTTTCTTCTATCCATTTCAATTATGTAACAATAAAACTGGAAAGCTGAAACAGAATTGAACATTAATAATTCATGGCTTCACACTTAAAGAAACAAGAAATTACAATCCCAGAAGTATTGCGAAATCATTTTATTGACGTAAATGGTTCTGATAACAGATTACGACTGCATTCAATTTTTGTAATATGCTGTCCGGGAATGACAACCGCTGTCAAATTGCGTTGCAGACATTCGTAAGTTGCATCAGTTGGAGCAGGATATTCAATGCATGAGCTCAATACCAAATTCGCTGATCTGTCTGTACAACAAAAGCGTCCAATATAACTTCGACCATCCGTAACATGCACAGCAATCTCTTGATCACATAACCGCCTGAGGAATTCCTTAGCTTCCTCCTTGGAAGAGAAAAGAGACCCGTCCGTCATTCCTGCAAAAGACAGTAAACTTAGAAGGAAGCAAAATGAAAAGCTAACCGACAAAAATAACAAAACTTGGCCGAATCTCAACAACCACCTCAAACGACTTAGCAGGCGATAATAACAGTCTGAGAACGCCTCAAAACAGCAACCTCAAAATTACGTTCTCGAACTACCGCGGAATCTCGATACACTCTTTCGGTGTGAATTTATTAAACTTCCATTCCAATTTATTAATGTTTGCCACATGATTCAGGCGTACAGGTATGAGGACCATATAAGTTTATGACGCAACGATAAGTGCGACACCGACAAAAATATGAACTCAAAAAACAATTATTCCCACACCAAGACTGGCCTTTGAGAATCCCGGGCTTCCGAATTCTTCGTCAGGTTTGTCCAGTTACACAGGGGACACCATATGCAATACAAACATAAGTCAACGAAGCAGAAAAAAATGGATGGAAATAGAAACTATTCAGAAAATACTCAAGCCAGAACGAAAATGAGTTCCCGACACAACGAGACTACACCTTGACGTGGTGTGACGGCTTGCGTGCCTTCATGATACAACGAGCTAGACAGGATGGTATGTCTCAAGCCGAAGATCCAATCGTGCCTGAAAGGTCAATGGGTAGAGGCCTGACGAAGTAGTCTCCTAGTCCTCCAAGTCGGGGGTTGATCTGAGTCAGCAACTCAGTTGGAAAAACGAGTGAAAGAATAGTTGATCCAAGTAGACGGGCTTCCACTCAGCTATACGTCACTGCCTTGAGGTTAGGTTCTTTTCAGAACCAAAGATTTTGGTTGAGAACCCTAATCGTTCATCCAATCAGCCGTTGGACTCCCGAGCAGTACCCGTCCATTATTCCCCATGAGTTACACGCCTAAAAATAATTCCATACTGCATCGGTCGTCGCGCAGGATAGTCAGGACCGCGCTACCCATCGCATCGAGTGGGGTGGGTAGGGTAGTGATAAGCATGCTATTGCTCAGAATTCCCTCTATCATTCAACCTGTCTCTTCT
>LUCM01005500.1:43215-59809 GCA_008360955.1 Fasciolopsis buskii
CCGAAGACGACGTAGGACGGACGAAGAGGATGAAGAGGACCCCGGAGGCCCACGGAAGACGATGGTGGTGCGAGGAACAAGCACCGCGGGAGGGATGGGACTGACGTGAACGCCACGGCCCCCTTTGGGGCCACGACTATCTGATTACCAGCACTGGTTCTGTTATGGCTCCATTGTGTGCATTGGGTTGTCGGTATGTGAGTCTTCTTTCACGTGCGTAACAAAGGTAGGGTTTCTGTGCTCATTCATTTAGCAGCAGTGGAAATAGTCAACTGTACGCATGCAAATGTAAGAAGTGTATGCTGAAGCAGACGTAGGCTTGCGTTGGTCTAGAGATACTTATAGGTGTCGTTAGCTATATATCCCTGACTAAAGACAGATGGCGATAGATATGGCCTGGGGCTGCCAGCGGGGGCGTACGTTTTTCCGTCCGGCATTATGGTTAGTATAAAGCCCTTACGGGGCAAACTGCAATATATGCATCTATCATACGGTTAAGGGTTTAACGGATATATGCATATATTTAGAGATTAGGCGAAGAAGAAGAAAATAGCATGTCACATTGTGTGGGAAATCATTACATGCGTAGACATTAACTGGTATACCGATTTATGTATATATAGTCTTCCTACATGGAGCAAAACTGTTTATGAACATTTATTTATTACGTAATTTGTACATGTCAGTGCAACGACGCAGTTGCTATACATGTGTAGTGGAAACATGCACAGCTATATATAGATATTTATACATATATAGACATAAATTTATATACGTATGAGTCTACCCTACACATATATGTATATGAATGCATTACGTTCGGGCATCAACATGTCCGAATTAGGTAATTTTACAATTACTAATCCTTTAAGGCGCACATTGATTTATACGCTTATAGATGTAGATCTATTCATTTCTACATATATGTCTATATATATGTGAAGACAGATATATATCTACATTTGCGTATATATATTTACCACTTTAAATAGATATATGAAGTAGCTATACGCATAAACTAGTCAAACTAAATTTATGTGACGATTACGGAGTAAAAATGTATAAAAATAATATGTCACCGTGGTGCATGCGTATATGTTTATATATGTACATAAAATATACATAAATAGCCATCTTTATCGAAGTCATCGGGCAAACAGATATTTATAAACATTTTCAGTTTATCAGCCATCAACAAAATATACAACATAAGAAAGTTATCTTGACCATTGCACCCAATGCTTTTTACGGGTTTGTCATGCTAAATAGACGATTTTCTGAACAAAATAACATCAGTATTATCCTCCTAACTTTGCTCCTTTTGACTCATTGCTTTTCATCACGTTGCAAACTGGTAACAGCTGACATTCAACACCAACCGTTACCAAATATCGCTGGTGGACAGCTGATATTTATCAGTTATCGCCAGTGAATGATTAGCGTCCAGCGATTTGAATGCCCACAAAACATGGCCGTTTCGCGGGGGTGAATGTTTCGTCAATGCCTTTAAAAGTAGACGTCATTTTAAGCATTTCTTGGCTGAAGATATATATGACCTCAAAAATATTCATAAAACTCGAACCGTGATTGGCTGTTTCACAAGTCGACCAAGGCCAGCCAACACAACCATGTGATCGATATCTCTCTTCTGGTTTCTTGTGTCCCCAATAAACGTGCGGCAGCGTTCTGTGAAATTTTCAAGTCCGGATTGGGTTTGAGCTGTGCACAATAGAAGACTAGCTGAAGTGAAGAGCCCCTGGCTAGGTACAGAAAACCGCATTGTTGTGCAGCACAAAGAGCCAGCTGAGATATAAAAGAGGAATAACATAAAATAATGTGAAGATGTCCAGTCAATATACTATGAGATAGACACAGACGACGTTAGCGGTATTCATATTTTCGGTCGACAATTAGTCCCTTGCGCTCGGGGAACCAATGCAGTTGGTCACGGAAAATGGTGCTGATCACCTAAGAAAAAGTGAAAGTTACCGAAATCTGGCGGAAATTGTTTAGATCAAAAAGTCTGCGGCTGAAAAAAGGATTGCTTGTTTAACTGGACGTTTCCCCAGTGCAATTGCTATTTACATTTTTCGCTATCATATTTTTGTCAAACACACTGAACCACCTACTACTCCTGACTATCTGTTCCTTGTGCCGATCGAGTGTCTGTGTTGTCAATATTAAGTTTTTACTCCCCCGAGTAACAATAACGCACAATCAGTCGCAACGGTTAGTTGCAAATAAATGCAATACGAGGATCGGAATAAGAAAGCAGATGTTACAAATGGGCGAGGCGGACGTGGTCACCTTAGTTTTTATTTTGCTGATGCCCTGTGCGTCATTTTTGAAGTGTAAATTTTACCTTGTTTCCAATTACTTTTTCGTGGTAATGTCTACTCGATACGTCTTTTCCACCGGTGGTTGTTCGGCACGTTTTCGTGACACTTTTTCAAATACGGTTGTACGTTCTTATAGCAGAAACCGTCCCAGACTCGACAGAATGGGCCACGGCACTACACCGGCGCCCTTCACGTCGTCTGACCCTGAAATCTGGCTTGCTTTAGTTGAACTAAAGTTCAAGAATTGCGGGATAAACGACGACACTGGTCGTTTTTGATGCATCACCGGCTGTCTACCCCCAAGATGTTTAGGGTCGCCGCGGTATCTTGGCGCACTTATGAGGCTTTGAAGGAAGCGGTCATCACTAGGACTTCCCAACTGAAGATCAGCGCATCTGGCAGTTGATTCAAAGGATCAAACTGAGCGAAGGGAAGACATCGGAGCTACCTCGAGTATGGCTGAGTCTCAAGGGTGCACAATTCGGAGACCACGCGAAGTTAAGATAATTGTGGATTCAACGCCCGCCCTATATGCCTTTTTGTTTAGTGCTCCCCATAAGTATCTATCAGAGGAGACCGCAGGAATCGCCGATGAGAGCATTTCGCGTTACCATACTCCAAAGACTAATCCTCAACTGCAGGAGAGGAATAAACAGCTATATTGACGGGGATCTATGCGACATTACAACGGCCAGCAGTTGGCTGAAATAGGCACAGCCCCTGTCGAAGCATGCGTAGCAGTTCTGCACTGAAGTTAACCCTCTTATCATCGGCAGTGTCACCGTAAGAAACACATAAGTTTTGAAGGTTTATCAAAAATTTTGACTCGGGGCGCAACTTCCCTGGTAAGAGAAGGGAGAACTAGTTTCACAGTTCATGGTTGCGGCACAGGAAACTGGGTTGACTGTCAGCAGTCTTCATCTAATAGCCTAAGATTTGTCATCAAACTAACCATCCCTTTTCAATGAGGGTGTAATTCCCTGCGGCCAAGATAAATCGGCTACTCCACAGGCAAAGGCGTTTCGGGCCGCAAACAGCACCGTGATCCACGCTCATGGACATCGTTCTCTCACTCACTATCTCGGTTTGAACCGTATGTTTCGCTGGGTTTTCACTGTCCAGCGCACCATACGTTACCACTGGTACAAACATTTTCCAGCATTTGGACATTCTCGTCGAGGCTTGACACGGAAAAATAATGAAAAACCAAATATTCCTGAGTGCAACCGGATCAGATCACACCCAGATACTCCGGACGACCAGCCCAATAACCATGCAGCAAGAGAAGTTTTGCCTACTTGAACCCACTTAGACAGGCCGGGACAATTCCTGTCGTCACTGCAAAGGTAACCTAATATATAGAGACCAAAAGACCCCTAAATGTCCGTCGGCCTCGCTGCTTAACTCCTGAAAGCTTCCGTCTAACCAAGGCGGAGTTCGACCGCATGTTAGAACTGGGCACTGTACGCCGTTCCGGTGTCCTTGACATTTTCCACTTTATATGCTTGTCCAGCCCAATGGAAACTGGACATCCTGAGAAGATTTTAGAACACTTGACAGTCAACGATCCCCAAGGGTACCCGATCCCCCCGCCTACCTGAGACCTCACTTGGTTGTTGTCGGGCTTTAGCGTCTTGAGCCGTTTAGACTTGTTACGAGCTTAAAATCACATCGTCCAGGAGAGAGCGACACACCAAAAACAGCAGTGACCACCCCTTTCGGGCTCTTCGGGTTGATGAAAATGCACGTTTGATAAATGGTTTGCAGGAGTCCACTGCGCTGTTCGCCAATTTAGACACGCGTCAGAAGTTGCCCACTTAAGATGTTCACAGTTGGCAAGCTATTGGAATGTAAATTAGATTCGGCATGCGACCGGTACTAGCCAGGCAAAATTCGTCACTTTAACCTTCTTCCGCAGTTAGCTTCGCACATGACTTACTTTCGGGGCATGCTACGATATTGCTGATGCATTTTCTTGTATGGAACAGGTTAGGTCAATTTTGAAACTAAGAATCGACTTGGACACATCGGCATGGACATAGGTGACGGAAGGTGATATCCGCCAAATTCGGCGGTAGGCCCAAATACAGTTTTAGGCTTTGGCTACCACACCGTAATGGTAAAATGATTTTCGAAGCGTCGCAAGCTGTTGTAAAGCACGGCGACGACCGCAGGGGATTTTGAAGTGACGCTATCGACACACCTCGGTCCGCCGCATGCACCCGGCGGCCAACGGGACTCATAAGAGGCATCAACATACACCGACGAGAAGCCCCAGTAGGACTCAAATACTCTGCGTAGAAATTGGTTACCATGTATGCATTTATCACACAAATATGACCAGCCATATTTACCATTCGCTAACGCATAGGCTCCCAACACTTTGCACGGGAGCGATTTTTTCCCTATACATTTTTCGTACTTTGCCTCCCGTCGCACGTAATTAACATGCGCACATCATGTCATAGCACTGTCCAAAAGTTGAATGTTATTGCAGGTGCAACTAGGTTGGCAGACTACACCTCCTGCGTTGACTCTCAAACGGCGCTTTTCAGTTTGGGTGCCCAGCATTCGGTCAGTCCTACCAACTAGTACTGTTGTGGCAAACAGCATTGTAGCTCCTAAATTCATGTGCACCTTTTTTACTGGCTTCCTCGTGCTCCTTCCCAAAATTCTTCTGCCAAAACCATACAAAACGGACCCACGAATGGACAGCATTTTTATTGACATCTGATATAAACTGACGTTCACAATGCATATTGACATCGAAAACAGCTGAGGATCGCCATTTTTCATCAACCTCTATTCTTGCCTGCGGAATTTGGCAATAGACCGATGCTCCTGGTAAAAGTTTCCCACACGTGTCCACCGGACGCCGCCTCATTTGACTCCGGCTGTCTTTCTTCTGTTCCAACGCCACCTTCATTTCTAGACCGAGCTGAAATTTATGAACTCAAAATTGCTCGAAACAAGCCTCAAGTATTAGCACTACGATCTCACAATTCCCATCCCTTGACGCCGCTTTCCTCGCTTAACGGACTGTTTTCAGATTTTTGAGTTTTATACTGACCCATATGATACCCAGTCTGGTTTTCGCTCATCTCTATTCCGTTATCACATCCATATTATTCCTCATCTCCACCACATAACTCTCTTGATTTTCGAGGATCCCGGCCAACGGACGGCAACAGCCATTGCCCTCCAGCCATATTTTGCGCCCGCGATACGCACCTTGCTGCATTCAAACATAGCATTACTCGCAGTGCAAGACTGGTAATCAGCCACAGAAAAATCTTTGTGAATCGTTATCTAGCTTTGATTTCAAACTCGTGCTCAGCAAATCACATTGTATATAATGATCATGTGAGCGGAATCACATTGCGTTGTATGTTTTGTTTCTGTTTTCGTTGTCTACACTGCGCCTTCTTTGCCCAATGTTGATCCTGCCCTGCGCATGCCTTTCGCAGATCAAGAAATATACATTACTATCATTATAATAATATACATTATATTTGCCGGCGGTGTCCAGACAGATAAGATCACAGCATTTGGACGTGAAGGTAGTGGGTTCGAATTCTGCCGCCGCCGGCCGACTTCCCCACTCGGCAGCACTCTGCTGGCCGCGGCCCCCTTCCTGAAACTGGATGCACATTGTTGTTTCATCAGTGAAGGAAGTAAGAGACAAAGAGATAAACTGGTAGGGTTTTACATTAGAAAGCGCCAATGAACCGCTGCAAACGGTTGACTGACTGTCACAGAGCACTAACAGCAGCAGCGATTTAAACCGGGGTACATTGGCCAGGATGCGCGCGGGTGACGGTTGATTTAATCAACATTCCAATCAAGCATACATCATGGTGCTCCTTGAAGCTAGGTCTACACCTGGGATTCACTCTTCCTCAACTCTCAACAAAGTCTTCTAGTCGGTCTCCGGTAGTTGCGTTCTATTTTCCTTTCCATGAAACTCTGCACTTCCTGTCACAGGTTTCTTCCTTCCCTTCCTGATAGATTCCTTCCGCCACGTTTACAGTTTCGGGGATTGCAGCTACTTGATTACTGAAATTAGACTCCATAATCCATGATTTCGTGCACCGTGTATAGTCTGTTCCTAATGCATGTGTGTTCTCTCTACCTATGCCGTGATTGTCTTTTGCCCCTGCCTGCTGTTACTCGATCTAAATTTTGTTTCATTTTCCTTTTACTCAAATCCGCAGACGATTTACGTGCCAAGTCGGCCAATCCAATATTCCGTACCCGAAGAAGGAAAGGAATTTGATAACAGCACCTCTAAATGTTTCGTCTTTGATATACATTATCATGTTTCCCCTTTCATGTTTTGCTTGCTCGATTACTTACTTCCTAATTGGCAGCTGGTAGGAAGGAGAATCGTCGCTCGTTTCCTATTTCCAGGATGTTCAGTTCTGCTTAGAAGTTAACACTCGCTCCATAGTCTGGCTACCACAGTTCGGATTCTCCCGGATTTATCTACTGCTGTCCACCTGGTCAAGGCGTTTGGTCTGACCGTGATCCGTACCGTCGTGATGGGCGTTGACTTAATTTATCGGCAGTCCGGATATTTTGGATTCGTAATAACATGTGGACAGGCCGATCTAGCATGTGGACCATCTACGCTCTTTAGTAAAGTGAAGTGAACCGGTAGTTAAGGGGACAAACAATGACTGACGTTAACAAACACAACTAAGGAACGAACTAGAAGAGACAGATGCTTCAGTGACCGATCAAATTCAAAGTGCACAAGGCATGGATTACATTCGGCTCTAGGAGACCATTCCCTTGAAGCACAAGAAATGATCCGGACCAGCAGGTATGGAAAATGGAAAATGTCACTAAGAGATGAAAGAAACCACTCATGACTCCATGTTCACGGAGGTGGTGAGCAAGCCCAAGTGTCTGAAATGGACAGGAGATATAGATGGATGAAAAGGACTGAATTCAAGACGTCGACCTAGCTTTTTCTGGAGAGAGTCGTTCTGATGTTTGCCTCAAATGTTTTGTTGTTTTTACGACTTCGATATGAATAAACCCGTTCTGTTAGATTTACCTCCTTTGCCTATGCCTGGTTTGTTCAGTTTTACAATTTGTGAAGCACGTGTAAAAGGCAGGCACATAAAAATGCTCTAGGCAGAGAGGTGAACACCACACAATTCACGCTGGAGATGACTGGTTAGAGTGGGTGTGCAAGCGACGCAGAGGATCCACCGAGGAACTGCTTCAACGAACAGCAGATCTGCTTCAGCATCTATGAACGTGGGGAAAACAGACCACCCCCAGCAGTTGCGAAAAAAACAGAGCAAAAAAATAAGGTCAGGCAGAGGAACTGTGGAAAGTACCTATATGGGCTCAACCATTCCTCTGTTAGAAAAAAGAGAGAAAAGTCTCCGCTGGATCACAGTGACCCCAGAAACCAAAGCACACTCGGGGTGCGAAGGAATGGGCCACCTTCTACAATGGACATGTATGCCATCAGCCCAGACCTGACCTGGAGAAAGGGGAAACCCCACACCGCCCTTGTTCGGTAAATAAGCGTGGCTACTTTGATGGACGGTCTGGGGAAGTAGCTCATCGGACTATCCACTTATGCTTCACCTCCCACCCCTCTATTTTTTAACATGCCGCTGTTCTCCCAACGGCACACCTTGTACGCATGCTAACGTCTGTAACAACTGCTGTAGTTCTTTCTTAATTATTCATGCAAGCTTACTGAAACTACTATATGACACAAGTTGCTATCGTCCTGTTCAAACACAAATTACCGATCTCGATATTCTTATACTTCTCCCTTCTCTTCTTTCTACGATTTCTCGTATCAAATCCTGTCCTAGAATCCAGCCCACACTGCCATCTGCGAACCATTCCGTTGTGTTCTTTCTTGGCAATCGGAAGTAGTAAACATCGATGATCAGTAAACATTATAACTGAATCCCTGTAGCATGTACACCGGGCCCGTATACCAGAAGAGTTACACAAACAGAACAAACAGTGACTTTATTCCCTAACCATTGCGCTGGACACTGTAATCTGCACCTTTGAAGATGTCGGAAGATTAATAGGAACGCGTTTCAAATAAGGACTATAAAGCACAGGACTGACTGAGCCATATGCTCTATAGGTTGAAAACAGCCGATGTTTGTCGCACACGTCCCGTCAACGGAAACTACCCCGTGCGTATTTCATGACAGTTGTCCGGTACCTGTAATCTTCGTAAGAAACTGACTGTTATCACTGTTCCCATTTTTGTTTACTCACCTTAACACCAGCTGGGACAAATTCCAGACTGCCCTTCTCTCTCCGGCTCTTCTCCAGGCTCGCCAATAATCACAGATGCAACGCAAACTATCGCCGAAAGCTCCACCCCATCCTTTGCGCTGGTTGTCTATCCCCGTAGATAAGTGTTATCCTGCTATTCCAGTACCTGTGGCTCGCGCGACCCGTGAGATAAGTCAAGCCCACGCTGATGACCGCGCCCGGTGGTCCTCATCTCCAGATTGGACCATGCGCGATTGTCCAAACAGTCACTAACACTAGTTTGAAAATATGCCGCGCAATCCCCCAACCGCCAAACCGTATAACCTGTACAGGAACACCTAATAATCCTCCAATATAACAGGGACAACACAGGTCATTCAGGCAATTGTATTTAAGGACTTGATGTGAAAATCTTGACACGTAACCCGTCTACTTCCCTGCCAACACATTCGCACAATCCGCTCTCCGCCGCATTAAGCTCCAGTGACCATTTTTGTAAGTTCCATTCTGTCTCTCTGTCCACAATTTTTCGCATACTTTCGTCCCGCAAATTGGTGCCTGGATGGGCAACCTTGGAAGGTTTCCTGCTGTCTCATTTAAGATTATTTTGAACTAACTGAATTGTTGTGATTACATTCCTCTGTATTCCACCTCATATGATATCCAGTGTGATTTCGATTCTTCTCCATCCTGCTGCTACATCCGTATTGATACTCGTCGTCATCATATTATTCTTCTGATTTTTGATGGACCCGGCCACTTGACAACACCCACCGTTTCTTTCCAGCCAAATTATGCGCCGGCGATGAGCGCCTTTGACGCGTTTAAACATGGATTGACTCGCAGCGCGCGACTCATAGTCAGCCCCAGAAAGTTTCGGCAATGGATTATCTAGCTCTGATCCGAAGCCCAAAAACTCGTTATTAGCCCATCTTATTGCAAGTTATGTTCATGAGAACACAGAAACTGCATCTTCACAACTAAATTTTGTCTTACGATTTCCACCGCGCCATCTGTGTGTAAATTTGATCTTGCCTTGCGCATGACCCTCGAATTTCGGGAAATACACCCATTACTATTATTATTATTATTATTATTATTATTATTAATATAACCGGTGAATCATGTGTCGCGATTCATCAGGACAGCTTTGATATCGTCAGAAAAGAGCTTGAAGATAGACACTATGTAACATCTAAATTGGATGAAGACTCTCCTCCCCATTGTCCTCTTTGCCCTCCCAGTGCCACACCATTCCCGCCTAACTTGCCCATAATGGTGCTAATTTTGATCACTGTTTAATTTCGCGTCAATGTATTTATCCTTTTTTTGCGCATTGTGCTTGGAGCTGCTTGTCATGCTACAGTCTAAGTCTGTTTCATTGCTCACTATAGACGTCCCGTCCTTTGACATCGATTTTTCGCTTTGACGCTCAGGCAGAAGTTGTTTCACCTGATCGAACGTGCCGGATCTCTTGTATTTGTTTGACAAACCGGATAGGCGCTTCTTATTTGTTTGCTTCCATCGAGCGTTCATTTTTGAGTTGATATATGTTCCGCTTTTGACTACGTTTTGGCTAGATAATGAGTGAGGCACATAAATATTACCGTGTGATTTGCGGACAAGGGTTATTCCTTCTTGGGCCAAGCATCAAATTGGGCTACGCATTGCTTTGGGGATTCAAAGTGCTACCCAAGACATGTTAATTCTGTTTTGGGGCAAATGGCGCTGTGAATCGACTTCGGCCGACCCAAGACTCGAACGTTTGGGGGGTGGCCCGGAGTTATATTTCGGAACCAAGCACAAAACCATCGTGCACTCGCATAAGAAGCAGCCCGTTTGATTAGCATTCAAACCGAGGTAGATAGATGCAGGAACAAGGGCAAAAGCAACGAACAAAAGAACGGAAAATCCGCAGTATGTGTGGAAGCAGAAAACTCCCTGTGACATCCAGAATGGAGTAACAAAGAGGTGACCTTTATGAGATAAGCCACGGTATGGCATCGTCTCCGCTGGGCTTCCCCAACTGTTAATTTCAAATTTTGAATTGTCTCTTGTGGATGTTGATTCCCGAGCATATTTGTTCATGCCCCAAGCTCTTGGTATCCCACTGTTGGCTTTATTCTGATAGACAAGCGATGACAACACAGGCTCAAACAAATATTTGGTGTCATCCACCCCATGAAGGTTAAATATGTTTGGACGGCAAACGTTTTCTTCGGGGGTCACCTCAGTTTTTACCAGCTTTCCGATAACGGGATTTTTGAATACTATTGTGAATATACCAATAACGCTTGGTTGGTGACAAGTTTCCCGACAGAATACTTAAAACAACTGTTGTCTTTTCGTACCTAAAATGTCCAGCTTATATTTAACAATCAGATTTAGCCCTAGAATGACAGTTTAGTAACGGGATCCCCACTAGGCTCACCTCTAGCCAACTTCTCCATGACAAGGTTGAAAAGTGCCCCACTCGAAGCGTCAATCCACACTATCTGCTTTTAAAGGGTTTATGTGGATGTCATTTTCTGTGCACCCTGTCCCTCGACAAGAACCCGTTTACTGCTGAATAGTTTCAACCCGACCCATCCAAATGTAAAATCTTCAACGGATCTTAGGGTAGATAACGAAATGCCATTTATGGTCTTGCTATCAAGTAGTCTGGAATGCGGTCCAGTTCAAGGATCTTCACACAGAAAATCCACATTTAAATGAATGAAACATCCACTTTCACAGCTTTTTGATTCTAAGTTTAAGGAGGAGTCTAATTAGATGCTTCAAAAGCGGAGCGAAAAATATGAACGGAGGATACCTTTGGTTCACAACTTCCAAAGTAAAATCAGTGTTCGTCGGATGCATGATCTCAAATCCATTAGCTAATATGAAATTGAGGACAAAAAGATTGTAGTCAAATTTTGTTAGAAAGAAATCCAGAATGCATATTTCTGTCGTTCAGATGTGACACGCTGAATTCCTGAATACTATTCCTAACCCTTACCGTGGTATCAATACGACTGAGAGACAACGTTCCTGATTCTAAAGCCCGTTTTTATCTATTCTTTTATATACTCTTGTGGGAAAATATAAATGGGCCACATGACCAAGCGCTTGTCAGAACACATCCGTGAGCACCACAATGCGTCGTTGAGTACTGAAATAATTAAGTCTTCTGCTAGTCTAACGATTTTACGCCTAGAAACATACTAACCATCCAGTGAATTTGAAGCAAGTATTCTGGGCCCTGCATGCTCTCGGGTTTAACAGATTGTACCGGTAAATTTTCCAGTCTATCGAGTATACAAAGTGGAAATAAATCAATAACCAATAACTGGAGGGTGCCTTGCCCTTCACTGTTTCCACCAAACTGGTCGACGGGTATTACGGACCTCAAACCCTGAAGTGTAAATTATCCATTTATACACTTTTGCTCTACTTTTTTCAAAGTGGTTTAAGCATTTCAGTGTGTAAATCTACACAGTGATGTCACCTCGGCTTGGGATTAGACGATCGCGACATAAATTTCTGGCTCAGAGCTAACGAAACCTTAAGAATTCCCAACCCTAGGTAAAAAGCACTCTGATATGCAAAATATTTGAAAAATTTTGCCAAGAATTTTCACATTTCACGTTGTCCATTCATCTGCCAACCTCCACAGAGCTTCCATTTCATGAGGGGAACGCAAAGTGGGACAGTGTCTGGCGGACGAAAGCTCGCCAACGCAACACCTGACCGGACAAACGTAAACAATTAAGCTTCATATTCTGAGACAAGTTGTCCCCAAAATCTAACACTAAGTTCCCAACCTAAACATTACTAAACCCATCAATCCAACGAACTATCGCATTACTACATAGATTTCGGTGATCGAAAGCCTTCAACGGACGAACATCGACGCATACTCTTCATGGCTCGCAACTATACACTAGAGCAAAGCACACTAGCAGGTAGTAAAACAACATTTCAAATTCAAAGGAATATCACCACAAGTGCTTCAGTCCAGCCGAAGCCGCTCGAGCTTTGGATAAAGGCGCATTTACTCACACCGGCATGCAGTCATTGTTCGACACGCAGCTACCAGCGTAAATGAAACGGTCCACAATCGACAGTTCATCTCCATCCAGTATCAAGTTTGGCTCCACTGTCGTCCAGTCCTGCAAAAGCACTTTATACTTTGAAGTTGGAAACGTAAGACCGTTTGCCTCAACGCGGATCGCGTATTACTTTTGCCTGCCATTAACCGTTGTGACCACCCATGCACCACCTTTACTCAGCTCTGCACGATTGCAATACTGGAACCCCGGACACTCCACCGCTGCAATCGCAGGCAATCGGAAGCCGCAGAAGGTTGATAATATTTCTAACAGGAGAGTGCGAGCCGAGCGTGAGTGAGCAACGCGCAAGTGGTGACCGTGCTAGGCGGTCAGTGTTCGGTTAAACAAGCGCTCCGGGTGGCAAAGCAATGCTCCGCTGTAAATGCCTCCTCCCAGAAGACCGTCGGAGAAGGGATTCGATTGTTACCATAAAGAACAAGCCGGGAACTGTGGGTGTCTTGGGGCACTTGCATCGCTCGCCAATGGAATAAAGGCCGCCGTTTTGGCGGCTCCGTGGGTGTCGCTTCTTGGAGGCTGACCATGCACCGAATACCCGCCATGAAAAACATTTTTAGGAGGTGAATGCATGCCTGATCCCCCGGCCTAGCTGCACCTGCACACCGCCGCAGCCGAGCTGCCCGCCCGATGTGCGCAAGTCAAAGCAGTGGACGTGACCGCTTAACACACCCACGGGTCCCACAATCGTCAAGGCTATTCACCAGGACTTGGGGAAGGCGGGTGTCCAACATCTGCTCCTCTTCCTCCTCTATCGAGTGAATGCTGTCTACCACAGGAACGATGTTTATCGTGCCGCAGTCACTGGAGCTGCCTTGGTTTTAGAGGCTCATTTGAGGCAGGGTGAAGCAAAAAATAACTTGTGGAAACCGTGCCCGTTTGTATCGGTGGATGCTCGACTTTGCGGCGGACACCTAACAGAGTTTGTTGATGCACCCTTCGGTGTTCCATGGAGCAACACGATCATAGGCGCATAAATTTTTGCGACTAACATGCGTCATTTTGAGTACTGTTATGAACTTATAAACGGGACAGCATTCAACAATTTGATGTGAAAACGGCAACAAAGTCGGATAAACGAACAAGTTGCTTTATATTGCGGCCGTAACGGCTGCTTCACGTTTCCAACACTTCTGATGTGCATGTTAGCACTGCTGCTCTGGTACCACCAGAAGTCTCCACCGGTAGAGCTGGCAGTGGCTGGGCTCGAACGAGATGGTGGAATTTATAAAATGAGAAGAGACTGTCGTTCGATCCGCATTCCATAGTGACAGGTTTGATACGATTAATAGACACCGTGTCGTGCAGTGTCGCGTCCGACGTCCACGTCCAAAATGAGTTTTTCAGAATCTCGTCCTACCAGGCAAAACGGACTGCCATACAGTGGTTGCAGTGGTAGTCGAACACTGTCAACGCGCGCGGAAACGTGAGTTCAATTATTTAATGCGGGTGGAATGTAGCGAGAATTTCGTTGGTCTCACGGTCGACTGCCATGAAACGTTTGCATGCTTTTCACGGGAGGTTTTGCACAGTTACCGTAGTTGAGGTGCGTGGGTCTCGGCGGAGCCACCGGCTCTCTGGCGAAGCGAAGCGTGCAACCAAACACAAACTCGTGTGGTTTGGTGTGCATTTCTTTCTTAAAAGTACTCCGAAGTCTTAATAGGTCTATGGGTAGTATTTAGCTGGAACGTGGACTGGCCCTGGCTCGTGGAGCGGCTTTCAAATGTCGGTGGAATCTTTCCACCAGACCGTTAGCTTGCGGGTGGTAGGCAGCTGTTCTACTACGCTTATATTCACGTATTATAATCAGTTTTGAAAAAAACCCGTCGAAATATGAGCCACGGTCTATGGTCACTAAAGCGGGGCAACAAAAAGATTTCGCGGCCTCTTCTGACGTACGGCAGGGGATTAGTATGGCTTGTAGCCAGCGGCTCACACATGTGAGTATGCGGACGCAGCTGTGAGGTGCCAGGCGTGGCCCCACGAGACCAGCATTTACGTGGTGAAAACGTGCCTCGGGTTCGAGGAACTTAGCCAATGAAACTTAGGTATGCCGGTGGACTTTTACCCCTTGACGTTGGAGGCAGGCGCGGAACTACTGGCTCTCGGCACAGTTAACGTTGCGCCACACAAAACATTGGGTCACAAGCCTCACCGAAGCAACTACATCTGGGTGGGCGAGGTTGTGCGACGCCAGAAATGTGGTATAACGGTGAGCTTCTGGCACCACTGGCTTAGGACCGCCTTGCAGTACGTCGTAAAGAATTGTATTTTGCGACGCACGATAGCTAAGTCTAAGGAGCTGTCCCATCGAAGTTTGTCGATATCAAGACCCATCATTTGGGCCTGCACTATTGCATCGAGGTCGCTGTTCGGTGTTGGAGACAAATGAAGCTGATGTATATGAAAAAGTGCATCAGCGGCGGAGTTATCTGCCTCAGAGAAATGTCGCATGTCCACAGTGAACCGTGAAACAAAGTCTAAGTGGCAGACATCGCGTGGCGAGCACCGGTCAGAGGCTGAATGCAGCCCCTATACCAGAGGTTTGGGATTCGTGAACACCCTGAATGGGCGACCTTCTAATGCGTGCCTGAAGTGTCGGACAGCTAGGTAGTCTGCAACCAACTCCCTGCCAAACGTGGTATATCCAGACTCTGCCGACTGCAGTCGCTTGGACCAGAGTGCTAAAGGATCCCAAGAACTGTCGTTATGCCGCTGAAGTACAGCTCCCACTGCAATGTCTGATGCGCCGGTTATCAGAAGTATGGGTGTTGCAAGGTCGGGATGTGTGGGTAGCGCCATTGTGATGATAGCGTCCTTAATGGAAACGATCGCCTGTTTCGTAGCCTCGAGAAAAGGAAATTTACGTTTAACTCTCCGTAACAGGTCTCGCAGGGCAGTAATTATTTCTGCGTAATTTGAGCTGAAACTCTGGCACACGTTAACAAGGCCGGCAAATTGCCATGATTGTCGATAAGAGCGAGGTTCTGGGTAGCCGCGGTTGACAGTGACATTATTCGGCAGTGGAGCTACACCTGAAGACGGGACGATATGCCTTAAGAAGCTGACGCTGGGTATTCCAACCTCACATTATGAGGCGGTAATCGTTAGGCCATTTTTGCTAGGCGATCGAAAAGCGCACGTAGGTTGGCGGAGTGTTGCTCCTCCGAGCGGCTTGCAACTAGGATGTCGTCCAGGTACGAATATATATTTTCTAAGCCTCGTGTGACCTCGTGCATAGACCCTTGGAAGATTTAAGTCGCATTACTGAGCCCAATGACATCCTCATGTACTCGAACAGTCCAAAAGGCGTGGTCACTAGCGTTTTTGGTGTTTCTATCTCCTCTACGGGGGCTTGATTTCATAGTCCTACTAAATCTATGCGACTGAAGATCCTGCAACCGGACAGCGACGAAGTGAGGTCCCGTATGTGGGGAATCGTGTACCTACTGGGAACGGTGACCATGTTCACTGTTCCGTATCCTTCCACCACATCGGTGCCAGTCGCCATGGATTTTAGCGACCAGATGTGAAAGGAGAGACTCAAGGACCACTGGAAGGCCAAGCCGTGCCCAGTTCCAACATGTGCGAGTTCTGCCTCGGCTCTGGGCAACAAGGCCCGCTAAATTTGAGAGTCCTGTGTACTCTGTACGATGGATTACCTAAGTAGTGAAGGCGGGAAGTAGATCGGTGTGTCGCAGTTGCTCCCGTCAAGTCTGGGCGACGCAGTTTGTTGTATTTGTGCGTGCTGGGGCGTGATTTTATTGACGAGGCCCTTAACCGGGCCTGGTCACGGTTCAGCGGGACATTTGATCGGTCTCATATTTCCATTTGCCGGAACACCACTAAGCAGTGCTCGAAATGCTAGAGGAAGTTTTATGC